>VMDR010001396.1:0-129370 GCA_007922815.1 Macrotus californicus | reverse complement strand
AAGAATAGTATAGGAAATGTAGAAGCCAAAGAACTCATATATATGACCCATGGACATGAACTAAAGAGGGGGAGTGTGGGGGTAAGGAGTGTGCAGGGAGGGGGGTGGGGGGAGGAGATGGGACAACTGTAATAGTATAATCAATAAAATATATTTTAAAAAAAGCAAAAAAAAAGACGCTCTTCCCACTCCCAGCCCTCCCTGCAGCCCCTGCCCCTCCCCCAAGCCAGAGGCACTTCCCAGCCTGGGCTGTGGAGGAGCCTTGCTGCTACATGCTGTCTCCCAGGCCCATAGGGCCCAGAGGCTGGCACAGGGGCCTGTTTGCTCTTCCCTCTTTCCTGGAGCTCTGAGCCCCGGGGCTGTGCGTGTGGGGACCAGGGCACACTGGTGGGAAAACTGGTGACTCTCTCAAGGGACACGCTCTCCCCTTATTAACCCCCCTTCCAGGGGAGGGCCGCTGTGGGCTCACTCCGCAATGTCACCACGATGTGTTATAATAGCCATGCTATAAATACACATCTAAGTGTTAGCACGCCAAGGGACCAGGTGAGACATTGGGAGGGAGCGCGTGTGCCACAGCACGAGACCCGCCGGGCGTTCGCAGGCAGGTTCCTGCCATGTGTGGATTATGAACAGGCCTGAGGCTCCTCCTGGAGCAGGTGTTCTGATCCTCCCATGTTCCTCCCACTGGGTTTCCAGATAGAGGTTAGCTTTAAAGACACTGTAAGAGCTTCTCTTGCCCTGTGTCATGGGCGACAGGCACACTGTGAATGGTTTTTGTGAAAGAACAGCCAGTTTCCCCACCGAGGCAAAGCCCCTGACGTGCATGAAGGGGGTGATGCTGGAGTTGCATTAGGGGAGGGGTCTGGGTGAGAGCACCTCAGGGTTCTTTCCCAGGGGGCTCTGCTGCAGGGAGTGAGGTAGAGTGATCCCAGGCAGCAAAGCGATGGCCAGTGTGTGACACCAACACAGGAGATGCCCCCCCAGGACAGATTCTACCCTTGACACAGCCTGGAGAAGGGAGTCTCAGCTCACAGAGCAATATGGGCAGGGGCCTGGAGTGGGGGACCCAGTCTGGAGGCTCCCGGGGCCACCTCCACATGGAAAGAAGTGGGTGCCCTCCCTGACCTGTCCAGGGCAGAGCCCAGGGCATCTCGTAGGAGTGGCCTGGTTAGGGGTACTAGGCTGAGTCGCCAAGACCTGGGGGTCTGCAGGAAACACCTCCAAGTTGCCAAAAGAGACCATCCCGCGGGTGCATCCCTGTGCACCCTCTGGGGGACACATGAGGCCATAGTTGGCCAGCCCTGAATCCTGCAGGCAGCAGTCACCTGGGGCAATTTTTTGCTTCCAGGATTCTTTCCACTTATACTGACAGATACCCAGCTCCAATTGGCCAAAACAAAACAAAACAAAACAAAACAAAAAATGGAAGTTACCATTTCATTGAAATAAAGTCTACCAGCAGAGTTAACTTCGGGCGCAGCTGGATTTAGGTCTCCAACTTGTGCTCAAGGCCTGTCCTGCACCCTCTCATGCCTGCCCATCTCTAGGAGGCAGGAGGGGGCTGGACAGCTGCCACTAATGCATCTGCTCACCCCCAGTCCTACTGGAAATAGAGGGCTGTGCAGGCAGAAGCACGAGGTCAGGGAGAGTGGGAGCAGCAACAACAGCAAGGAGTTCTGGGAAACAGGTGGGTGAGGAGGCGGTGACAGCACCTGAGACTGGATTCCCTCAGGGGGGTGGCTACAGTCAGAAGTTACACCCACAGCTCCTCTTCCCGTTCCCCCAAAACAGCCCACCAGGTCTCCCCACAGTGAGCTTGTCCTCAAGCCCTGTCCTCGCCCTCAGTGTCTGGTCAGCTTCTTAGTGCCCGTCTGGCAGCCAAGGATTTCCAGACACCTGAGGAAGCTTCCACCATGGCGGATGGTGACCGAGACAAGTGGGGAGCGAACTGGAGGAAAGAAAGACAATGCAGGAGGAAGAAAACACCTAATGAAAGTTGTTACCAAGATATACAGCGAGGTAAGATAAGGTGCTGAATCTAAGAAAAGGAACCAAACGTTATCCATTTAAAAGGAACATTCAAAGGGAAAATAACTCATGGAAATTAAAGAACATGACGGCGAAAACAAACAGTAGGGATTTGGAAGATAAAACTGAAAACCTCCAGAGAGTAGAGCAAAGGGTTTTGTTAAGAGGAGACAAAGGATAAAAAACGGAGCACAAGTCCACGAGGTTCGATACGAAAGCAAGAGCTTCGACAGACGAGGACGGAAAGGAGTCTCGAGTGAAATGACTCACTGCCATCACCCAGGATTGAGGGGCAGTTTCCGCCACAGAGGCTGGAGAGCAAGCACTCCACGTAAGGGAAGGAAAAGGCCCGCCTCCAAGCACATCATTGGGAAATTTCAGGTCACGTGGCACGGGGATGACCAGCTGACTTAGTCTTCCTGAGACTGGGGGGTTTCTCAAACGTGGGATATGACTGCTAAATCCGGGAGAGTCCTGGGCAGTCAGAATGGCTGATCATCCTACTGGTGGAAAAACAATTTTACACAGTTCAGAAAGAAGCCAGAAAACAAGCCTTCAAAATTTTGAAGAAAAATGATTTCTAATTTAGAATTCTATACCTTGCTGAATTGTCAATCATACTAGCAAGTATGATGGTAAAGTGAAAATATTTCCAGGCATATAAGGCCTCAAAAGATGTATTTCCTAAGCACCCCTGATCACGAAGCTACTAGAGGATGTGCTCCAACAAAATGAGAGAGTTAAGCAAGGAAGGAGATGACATGAGAGATGACAAGGGTTCCCTTGGCAGATGGTGAAAGGTGATCCCAGGATGACAGCCCTGCAGTGTCACCTCAGAGACAGACTGTCACCAAGACCCCCAGTTCCATCTAGCCATCTTCTTAACCCAAGGACAGATGCCCAGGAGAACTTGGCCCAGATTCTCATGAGGATGCTCACAGCAGTCCTCAGTTTCCCTGAGAGCTGTGAGGTGCACCCTGCGGGCTCAGGAGCAGGGAGCACAGAGCAGCCCCTGCCCTGTGACCACCCCGCTGCTGCACGTCCAGCGCCTGGTCCACACCACAGTCCCGCTAGGTGCCCCAGGTGCCCAAAGGGGGAGAACTCTGTTCCCTAAGACTCGCTGGTGACCTTGCTCACGACTTCCCCAGATAGGGCCTCATCACCTCCCAGAGAAGCGGAAGTGAGACTGCGCCCCTGAGACTGTTCCACTCACCCCTCCTGGAGCCTCGACCGGTGGGCACAGGGCTGCCCTCTCCCTTTGAGACTAGCAGATTCTTGTTTGGGGACAGACACACAGGTAGAACTAAAAAGAAAAGCAAGAAAATGATTAACACCAAAGTTAGGATCGTCATCACCCAGAGGTTAGGGGACTGAGGAGTCAGCTTACGTGGGCATTTTACGGTTTTGGTGATGCTCTTTCTATTGAACTGAGTAGCAGTTCTCAGATGTTCATATTGATTTAATAATAAAGTTACTATTATTTAAATTGTAGATCTATTTACAGACTTTAATTTTTTCAGAAGAGAGGAAAAAATATTAAGGAAACACCTCTCCATGATGTTCTCCAAAAAAGGCCAAGGCTTCACTCTGATTGGATGGTCTGGGTCCCCTGCTCAGGGATGGGAGGAGGGGATGCTGCAGTCTCATTGGTCAGGACCCAGTTTATCCCCACCCTCCCTACCAGTCTCCTGCCAGTGGGCAGAAGTGGTTCTGGGAAGCAAGGGAGCCAGCGTGGCAGTTGGGAGGCTGAAACGAAATCCTTTGGTCTGGTTTGGCGGAACAGTTGGGCACTATTTTTTGATTCCCTTGAAGGACTGATGTCCTGCAGCCCAGTGCCTACCCTTCCAGAACTGTGTCCTCAGGAAATAGTCATGGGTGTGGGCAGAGAGTGAGGGGGCCAATTCGCTGTGGAGCATGAGAGAGGCCAAATTTTCACTCTTTGAAAAGCTCTATATTTAGCTACTGACCCATGGTGGGCCTTGGTGCTCTCAACAGACTGCCTGCAAGCTGGGCCCTGAGCTCTGCAGGGCTCTGCGCTCTCTGAGCCCTGGAAGCAGCAGGCTCTGGCAGCCGGAGCTGAGGGCCAGATGGAGCCTCAGAATAACCTGGGCCCATCCTTGCCTCATAGCCGAGTCTGTTGGGTAGCCTCCCAAAGGCAAGGCCACATGCACGCCCAGCCTGGGCAAGCAGAACCCTGGGCTCACACCTGGGGGAGGCCCCAGCACCCCCACGACACCCCTTCAGATACCAGGGAACAGGGAAGAGCCGTTCGTGGGACCCGAACTGGAATGAAATGAGTGTCTCAGCCCCAGCCTTTGTCAGGGAAGGAGAGAAAGAGGACCACAGGGTTTACTGGGACGTGGACAAGAAGCTGCCACTGCTCAAAGTAGCCAGACCTGAGCCAGCATGGTACAGGCCCCATCACAGGTGGACCCTTTCCTCCCCGAGGTTCCTACGAAAGTGGGAAGGGCTTGGCAATAGGTCTCTCCTTTGACGGAATCCATCACGGGCCACTCAGGGGCCTTCCTGCTTCCTGGAGGCCAGGACACACTGGGGCTCCCAGTATTCAAGTTGCCCTCCCCAAGCTCTCAAACCCTGAGCTAGGCTCCCCTGCTGAACCTCTGGGCCACATCTGTCTTCCACTCAGCCTTTATTAATTTCCTGTCCCAGGGCCAGGAGCTGTCTGGAGTCAGGAGCCCAGCGGTCAGGGTACTAGTCCCTAGCTGGTCGCCTTGTCCCCCCACAGTACATTTTATGGTCCAGGTTCACTCACCTGTGAGGTGGGAGATCACTTCCATATTGTTCCCACAAAACACAACAAAAACAAAAGACACATGAAGCATAACACAGAGTCTGTTTCTTCTGTGAATTGTAAACTCTGGGGTCAAGAACTGACCTGGGTCATATAGAGCAGGGACTTCATCCAGAACCCTGGAAATAGCCACAAGTTCAGCTCCCCATTCCCCAAGGGCACAGAGACTATCCCTGCTTCTGCAGAAGCCGGTCCAAGCAAGTGTGGGTTGGGAGAGCCCACTTGACTCTCCCAACCATGCCTTGGGCCCGCTGAGGCTCCAGGCAGCCCACCTGGAGAGAAGGTGAGAAAAGCTTGGAATTCAGGCCTCTTCTCAGAGCTTCTTAAGGCCCTGCACAGATACAAGTAAAACTGAACAGAGGCTGAAACATGGACTCTGAGGAGGCCTGTCAAGGCCGGGGAAGGAAGCGGCCTGGGGCTTTCAGGACACATGCAGATTTGTGAGCTGTGTGGTGCCAGTCCTCCCAAAAAGCTGCAGGACACTGACAGCATCCTAGGAGAGTTCTCCGCCCGTCCCCAGTGCAGCCCTGGTCCTGATGAAGAGATGCAACAATACGAGATGCTGATTCTCACCAGTATCATTTCTGCTGGGAAGTTCTGTCCCGTGCATGATGGCAAGAAAAGAGAGTGAGGCTTAACCACCAGGAAGGAAGAGATAAAATTACAATTAGTTGCAGACAAAACTGGCCTCTGGAAAACCCAAGACCGTTAAAACGAATGAAATGTGAAAACCCACCTACAAACCCAATAACAATGTCCAGTCAAGGATATAATAGGGGACGTCAGGGCAGAGAGTGGAGGGGGCACCAGGACTCCATCTCCAGCCAGATGACAGTCGAACTGGCAGTCCGTCCGCTGTGACCACGTTTGCACTCTGGAGTCTTGTCACAGGCGTGCAGCTTCCTGAGAAAAACCTGGACCAAAATCTCGGTTAATTTTGGTCTTAGCATGGTAGTAACTACCCATCCTGCCCCCTCAGCCTCATGACAAACAGCCATGCACACAGCTTGCAGGCGCCAAGGTGGGTAATAATGACCCTGTTCTCCAAATACTGGGGACCTGGGGTCCAATGCTTATTGCTGCTCTGATTGTGGGGTTGCTGGTGTGGAGGCCAGCCACTGCAATTACAATCTGCACTGGCTGAAGAGCTTCCAGGGGGCTTAAAGGGCCAGAGCCTTGGTTTTGTCCTCCTTCTTTTTCCCCATTTTCTCCTTTGAAGACACAGGATTAGAACATTGAAAAGCGACCCCATGTGGGAGAGGGGTTAGAAGTTACTGCACACATTCACGGAAAGGTGCAAGCTAAGAAATAACCCCAAGGACCTTAAGTTTACACCTCAGGCTGAAGCCAGCACAGAGGTATACTATGGCAATTTTTAAAAGTATATCCTGGGGAAATCTGATTTCCAGAGTTACCACATTATAAGATTCAAGCATCAAGTTTTCAACAACAACAAGAAAACCACAGACACACAAGGAAACAGGAAAGTATGGTGCATTGAAAGGAAAAGACATAAACAGGAACCACCCTGAGGAAAACCAGATGAGGGACTTATCACACAATGGCAGCTGGCCAGTTCAGAAAACTACACATGAATGAAATAGAAATAGCGATAAGGAGATGGAAAACCTAAAAGGGAACCAAAAAGAAATTTTGTTGTGAAAAATTCACTGGATGTATTCCAGGAGATTTGAGAAGACAGAAGTAAGAATCAGTGAACTTGAAGAGAGGGCAGTTGAAGTTACGGAGTCTAAAGGACGTTGTGAGAGTTCCAGAATGAGAAGAGAGAAAGAAATGAGCAGAGAGATTATCTGAAGAAATAATGGCTGAAAACTTCCCAAATTTGATGAGACACAAGAATATAAACATCCAAGAATCTCAACAAACTCCAAGTAAGATAAACTCAGCGATCCATGATGAGACACATTATAATCAAGCTGTTGAAAGACAAAGACAGAGAATCTTGAAAGCAGCAAGAAGGAAGCAACTCATCACATATAAGGGATGCTCAATAAGATTGTTGGCAGATTTCTCATCAGAAGAAAGCTTGGAGGTCAGAAGGCAGTGGCTGGTTGACATATACGAGGTGCTGAAAATAAAAACGTGGCCAACCAAGGATCCTATGTACAGCAAAAATGTCCTTGAAGAAGGAGAGAGAAATGAAGACATTCCCAGATATACAAAAGCAGAGTTCATCACCACTAGTATGTCACACAGAAATACTAAAGGGAGTCCTTCAGGTTGAAATGAAGGAACACTAATTAGTAACTCAAAGCTGTACGAAGCTATAAAGGTCTCTGGTAGATGGATACATGGGCGATTATGAGAGTAAGTATTATAGTAGCTTTGACTTGTAACTCCACTTTTTGTTTTTTATATGATTTGAGACTAATGTGTTTTTTAGACAAATAATTATTAGTTTATGTTTTTGAATGCCAAATGCACAAAGATATGATTCTGTGATGTCAGAAACTGAAACTGGATAGGGGCAGGGTTTTGTACGCTATTGAAGTCAAGCTAGAATAAATTCAAATTGGAGTGTTATAACCTTTGAGTGGTAAACGTGACCCCCATGATAACAATGAAGAAAACAGCTATAGAATATACACAGAAGTAAATGAGAAAGAATTGAAGTTTCACAACAAAAAATTAATTAAACACAAAGGAAGGCAGTAATACAGGGATTGAGGGACAAAAATCTATAAGGCATATAGACATAAAATAGCAAAATGGCAGAAGTAAATCCCCTTAACAGTCATTATTTTAAATATGAATGGGTTAAAGTCCCCAGTCAGAAAGACAGAGATTGGCAGAATGGATCTTCAAAACCGTCACCCTGCCCTGGGCTGGGTGGCTCCATCAGTTGCAGCTTTGTCCCTACACCAGAAAAGTTGCAGTTTCAGTTCCCAGTCAGGGCACACATCTGGGTTGTGGGTTCAGTTCCTGGTTGGGGTGCATACAGGAGGGAACTGATTGATGTTTCTCACACTGATATTTCTCTCTCCTTCCCTTCCTCTCTAAAATCAATAAAAACATTTTTAAAATATATCAAAAAAAGTATCCAATTATATGCTACAGGAAACTCGTTTTAGATCCAAAGACAAATACGTTAAAAGTGAAAGGAGGGGAAAACCTCCCATGTGAATGATGTGGTGGCTGGACTAATACCAGAAAATAGACTTGGAATCAAAAAGGTCACACGTGACAAAGCAGAACATATATTAAGGCTCAATACAGCAAGAAGATACAATTATAAACATTAACACAACTAAAAACAGACCATCAAAAAGACATGAAACAAAACTTACAAGCTGTAAAGGGACAAATGGGCAGTTCTACAAGAATCGCTGGAGATTTCAGTGCCCCGCTGTCAATGGCGACAGAACCAGCAGACAGGAGATGCACACACGGGTGGTGCCCCGCAGCAGCACGGGGCACTTTCTCTAGGATAAGCTGGTTTGTGCGGGCCACAAACCAAGTCTCCAGAGACTTAAAAACATAGATGTCAGGCAAAGTGACTTCTCCAGCCACAGCAAATTAAGTTAGAACCTGGAAAATTTACAAATGTGTAGAAACTGAACAATATTCTCTCAAACAGACAGTGGATCAAAGGAGAAATCACAAGGGAAGCGACAGTATCCTTAGTGGCAGATGAAAATAAAGACGCGCATGCAAAAACTGTGGGACGCCATGAACGCGGTGCTAAGCGGGAATTTTGTAGCTGTAAGAAGCTCTCGGATGAACAGCCCGACCTTTTTATCCTCACCCGAGGCTATTTTTTATTATTGACATTTTTAGAGGGAAAGGAAGGGAGAGAGGAAAACACCATGAGAGAGGAACATCAGTCAGCTGCCTCCCACACATGCTCCAACCAGGGATCGAACGAACGCGTAACCTTTTGGTTTACAGGACGATGCTCCAACCAACTGGGCCACCCAGCCAGAGCTGAACAGCCTAACTTGTAAGGAACGAGATAAAATTAAACCCAAATCTAGCAGAAGGAAGGAACTAATAAAAATTAGAGGTAAGTAGAGAATAGAGAAAAATCAGTGAAGCCTAAAATTGGTTCTTCAAAAAGATTAACGAAGTTGACACACCTTTAGCTAGACTGACAATTAAAAACAGGAGAGACTCAATTACTAAACTCGCAAATGAAAGTGGGGAATTACTTCCAATTCTGTAAAAATAAAAAGGATTGTAAGAAAGTACTATGAACAATTATACGAGAACAAGCTGGGTAACCTAGAGGAAATGGGCAAATTCCCGAAACGACAACCCTGCCGGGCCTGCCCTTGGCCTCCGACCGAGCGACCGCACTGAAACTCCGGGGCACCGGGCGGCTCGCGCGCCGGGGATGCGCTTCCGGCGCCCGGGGTGGCTCCACTCCACCCGCTTCAACAGAAGCGTCCTGGATGCAGTTTCCTCCCTGCCGCCGTCCTTCCTCGTGCCATGGCCCTGTCTGTGTGACCAGAGTCGTCAAGGCCATCATTTCCATGGCACCAGGGGCTCTGCCAATGGGTGTGACAGCGTCCTCGTCCGTCCCCCTCGGTCATCACCCAGGGTGCTCCGAGCTCGTGTTCACTGCCTCGGGTTAGCACCCAAGCACACTCCTGTGCATAGCTTTCCCTCTTCTGATTATTTTCTTGGGATAAAATCCCAAGGAATTGATTAAGATGAAAGGACACTATCCAACATAAGGCTCCTCCTGGCACGCCGAGCCAAACCTGTGCGACTCAAGGGGACTGAGACAATGTGCACCCCGCACAACGGCGGTTAGGGGACAAACAGCTTTTTAAGGCTTGTTCATTCAATGGGCATAAAGTGGACACCCACTGAAGTCACACCGCGCACATGTCTGTTCACACGCGGAGCCCCAGGCCCTGGCCGCGCAGAGGCCGTGAACTGGAGCTGGTGGTTCGGAGGGGGCGGGCAGAGCAGTGCAGATCCCGGGAGCGCCTGCACCGCGGCCGAGCTCAGGCCTCCTGCACCGCCCAGGCGCGCAGCCCCTCCCCAGTACCCCGTGCGGGCTGGGTCACAACCGCACAGGTCAGGGACAGGCGATCTCAAGGATGTTCAGTTGTGACAATAAACACTTTTTCCATCATTATTGGCATTTTTTAAAAAGTTGTGGTAAATACACATAACATGAAGTCTACCCCCTTCGCCATCTTGAAGCGTGCAGGTCAGCGGCATGAAGGGCGTTCAGCCGGTGCGCAGCCGTCACTCCGTCCGTCCCCAGGACCCTCTCGTCTTCCCAAACGGACACTCCATCCCCACGGAACACGAGCTGGTGTCCTCCTCCCCAGCCCCGGGCCCCTCACTCCACTGCCTGTGTCCACTCCAGGTGCCTCATGTTAAAGGGGTCACAGGGTGTCTGTCCTGCTGTGACTGGCTTATTCGACTGCAGACAGCGTCCTCGAGGCTCACCCATGTTGTAGCAGGGGTCAGAACGTGCTGCCTCTTTAAGACAGAATTAGTGCGTTGTGTGTACAGCCCACATTTTGTGTATCCATCACCCACCGACAGACCCTTGGGTTGCTTTATCAGTGGCTTTTGAAAACCATCCCTGGACACCCAGACATGGAACGCTGCCAGGCAGGGAACTGATGGGGAACGGGGACACTGTCGTGCCGCCAAAGCAGCTCCAAAACGCAGTTAGTGGGAGGCGCCTGGAGGCTGCACACGTGCTGCTTGCTTATGTAGTAAACACAGAAAATAGGGAAGATACATACAGCATTTGCTTGTCCTTGAATAAAGAAGCTCCGGAAGGACAGGAACTCATAAAGGCAGGTACTTAGGGGAGGGGTGTGGGGAGCGGGTGGGGCCTCCACCTCCACCTGCTGCAGTAATCACACCACGCAGCCCCTTGCCCTACCTGTGAAGTCTCTGCAGACTGCCTCCTGCCCTCAGTCCTCAGCACAGAGACCCCCCACCCCAACCCCTCTCTGTGTCCCAGGCAGGTTGGAGCCCCTGCTCGGAAGGAGGAGGCCAGCTCAAGCCCCTGGCAGCCCTCACACAGAGGCCAGGGTGAGCCCCCCCGCCCCCATGCCATCCAGCACACCTAACCACACGCCACCCAGCATACCTAAGGGAGAGGGGAGAGGACTGGCGGGGCACTGCCAGGCTCCAGTCTCACCCACCCTCTCTTGAGGCCACATCCACACAAGGAGCTGTCCCCTCTCTCCCCTCCCCTGTGCCCACCTGCAGAGCACGGGCCTCTGGGGTTGGCCTCTCAGCACTCCTCTGCCTGCTTGTTGCCTGCCTCTACCACCAGCTCCAAGAGTCCTGCTGGGTCCCCAGGGCCTGAACGGTGCCAGCAGTCACTCCACACCTGCACACACATGGGAATGAATGTCCCTCAGCAACAACATAGGAAGCAGAGGCTTCACCTGGGGGACTAGCTTGTCCGTGGAGATGCAGGCCTGGGCCCAGCTGGGGACACAGTGGCTGGTTGGACATCGGAGGGGCCCGCTGCAGCCTGTCCACTCTCTGGGCATCCCTGCGCATCGGGAGGGTCTGATCCCCCCACCCCAGCCTCCATAGTGAGCTCATGGCTCCAGGGCCCAGCTAGGTCTGTGCCCCTACCCCCATGTGCCTGGCACCTGACACCCAACCCCACTTCCAGGCTGGACCCAGAGGTGCTTGAGGAGCTCCCCAGCTCATCTCCTGAAGGAGTGGCATCTGGCCATCACAGAAGGCCCCTCCCCACACCTCCACAGACCACCTTGCCCTGTAGAGAGTCTTCCAGAATCATTTCCACCCCTGCTACTGGCTTGCCCTTGAGAAAGCTGGCCCAGTGCTACTGGGAGAAGCTTCCAGGCATCCACCTGACAATGGAGGGCAGGCCTTGCCAGCCTCGAGTGTGTTCTGTCTTGTGGAATTAGGCTCGGACACGGGTGGGCACCCTCACCTCTGGGAGCCCACCGAGACGACAGGAGGCGGCTTTATGAAATTTTAGTTTCAGCGGCTGGAATGGGATACTTAGTGCCTCGCCAGGGAAGAGCAAATAAAGCAGTGGCTGTCCCAGGGCCAGCAGGTCCGGGCTGCTGTCCACACCGGTTCCTATGCTGCAACCCAGCCCTCGTGCCCTCTGTGGGCTCCCTCTGATCCTCAATGTCAGCTCTGACTCTCCGCGTCCCTCTGTCTCAGGGCCAGGCCACCCAGGGGGCAGGGAAGGACAGAAACGGACCTAGGACAGCAGGGCAAAGCCAGCTGGGTGACAGGAACACCGATCTCTGGAAGGCCCCCGTGCTGAGCCTGCAGGATTCCACAGTTAAGAATGTGGGGGTGACTTGGCGCTGGCCAGTGTGGCTCAGTTGGTTGGAGTATCGTCCCATACACCAACAGGTTGCAGGTTCGATCCCCGGTCTGGGTGCACACAGGAAGCAACCAATGGATGCTGCTCTCTCACTTCGATCTTTCTCGTCCCCTGCCTCTCTCACTAAAAGCAATGAAAAAAAAATGTCCTCGGGTGACGGGGAAAAAGAATGTGGGGGTGACTTAAGTGTCTAGCATGGGCAACGGTTAAGCAGCCCCAGGCTGGGCCAGGGCCTGTGGCTGTGCAGGCCTGGGCAGGCTCCATTCAGGAGGACCACAAGGGTTGGTGGCAGAGCCCAGGGAGGGAGCACAAGCCACTGCACACTTAGGGAGGGCACCTGCTGCAGGCCAGGCCCAGGGTCCAGGGCTGGGCCGAGGACTTGTCTGGAGGAGGTTTGGTGAGAAGTTGCCGTGTGACAACCACAGGGGGCTTTCTCTGTAGCGGGTGCCACCAGCGGCATCCCCACCACTCAACATGGTGACAGGGAGAAGCTGCTGGTCTGCACCAGAGGTCAGGCCCGCTCTGGGTGTGAGGGGGCGGGCGTTGCTGCAGGGAAGCAGGGAAAGCCCAGGCAGGAGGAGACGTTTCAGCCTTGTCAGGTGGATAGAGGAGTGACGACAGTGGGAGGGCCTCCTGCAGGCGGGAACAGCGGGACAGGTCACTGGGGCCTAATCATGAAGAGCCTGGAGTGCCAGCCTGCACTGGAGAGAGACCCAGCTTCAAGAGGCCCACGCAGTGGGGAGGCCCACAGAGCAGCTCAGGCACCGCAGGACCCAGGGCCCAGCCGCTGACCTCGGAAATGTGCTCGCTTTCCTGGCCCCTTTTGGGGACAGGATGGTCCCAGCAGGGACATTCCACCAGCTCAAGGACCCTGGGTGAAAGAGCCTCCAAGAGCACAGAAGTTCTGGGGTCGCACCTGAGGCCCCAGTTCGTGGGTCAGGCCCATCCCTCACCCCATCTGTGGCCGGGTGGGGCCTGACACAAGCACCCTTAAGGGGGCAGGCGTGGACTCTTGAAAGAGCAGCCCCTGCATGGCTTGGTTGAGAGTGGGGAGAGCTGGTTCCTGGAGGATGCTGTACTGTGGGCTTGGGGTCCCTGGCAAAGCTCCCAGGAAGTGGTCACTGGGCCCAGGTGGGCACAGAAGCGCCTGTGGGAGGCAGGGCCCACCCAGCCAGGAGCCCAGGGGGCCAGCAGGCCCCAGCTTAGGTGTGTCCACCTGCTCTCACCATCGCAGGCAGGCATGCCCTGGACGCTGAGTGCCTCCGACATGGTCACCCCAGGCAGCCCTGGCCCACCCCCCACCGAGCCCACGGACAGCAAGCAGGCCGAGCAGCCCCTCCTGGATGGTGCTCCATCTTCAGCCTCGCTGGACACCCTGATCCAGCACCTGGTGCCCACGGCCGACTACTACCCCGAGGTGGGTGGCCCACTCAGTGCAGGCCAGGGGCAACAGAATGGGCCCTCCTCCACCAGGCGTGGGGGAGGCAACAGGGCGGGGCTGGCCTTGGGCAAGCGCACGCCCTCCACACCCCAGTGCAAGCACACTGCCTTTCTCCCGTGTCCCCCAGAAAGCCTACATCTTCACCTTCCTGCTGAGCTCTCGCCTCTTCATCGAGCCCCAGGAGCTCCTGGCCCGGGTCTGCCGCCTGTGCGTCGAGCAGCAGCAGCTGGACAAGCCGGTGCTGGACAAGGTGAGGGCAGGGCGGCGCCGGGGCCTCTGCGTGTGCCACCAGCCCTCGGGGAGGCACTGTCCCCATTGTCCTGAGGAGGAACCCGGTGGAGGTTTCTGACTTGTCTGAGGCCCAGAGCCAAGATGGACTCGGGACTTCTCACCCGGGGCCTGTTCTCCGGTGCGCTCTGGGGGCCCTGGAGCTCACGCCAAGCCCAGAACCGGCCCCCAGAGCCCCATCCTGGGACCCCTGCCGGCTGGGATGGTCCTGAGCACCGGCTGGGCTTCCTGCCCCCGGCACACTCCGCTCCAGCCTTCCCTCCGCTGCGGCCCAGTCTTCCCGTGTCCCCCCGCCCTGGCCGGCTCATTCAGGCTGTGACTATGTATACATGTGTCAGTGGGGCTTTGCTGTTAGTGATGGAAACCCAACTGCAGCTGGCCTAAGGCAAAGGGACCCTCCCAGCTTCTGGAATTGCAACGTCTGTAGTACTGCCGGCTCCAGGGGCTCAAAGGACCTTGATACAACACCGTCATTCCCCCTCCCACCCTGCTCCATTTTCCCCGGGGACCAGCCTCACTCTGGCGGGGGCAGGTCCCCTTGCGCGATGACGGGCAGCCCCGCAGCGCCGGGCTCACCACCTACCCTTCTCAATCTAGCAAGGCCCAGCAAAGGCCTGGTCTCAGCAGCTTCGCCTAAACCACATGACCATCTGTGAGCCAATCACTGTGCATGATGGGCATGTGCCATGCTCTGATTGGCCAGCACTGGTCTGGGCCCACTCCTGCAGCCCTGGGGCGGGGTCTGCTGCCCAGAACACCACCGACTGGGAATGGTGGATAGGGAGACTCCAAAGGCAACTGAGATGTGTCACCACAAAAGGGGGTGGGATTCCTGGCAAAAACAGGAGATGACTCCACCCCCAAATGTGCGTGTCCCCCTCTGCTCCCCTGTGGTCAGCTCCCATCCCGTGTCACCTAGCATTGTCACGCCCCCCTCACCCCTGGCAGCCACTGCCGCTGCCTGGGCTGCATGGACCGGGCAGGGAGTGGCTGAGTCTGTGGCTGCCGTGGCCCCAGCAGCCCTCACCGCACGTGGGTGCCCTTGGCTTTGCCTTGCAGGCCCGGGTCCGGAAGTTTGGCCCCAAACTGCTCCAGTTATTGGCCGAGTGGACAGAGACCTTTCCACGGGACTTCCAGGAGGAGTCAGCCATCGGGCCTGTGAAGGACGTCGTGGGCCGCATCGCCCCCTGTGATGAGGTGGGTGAGCCAGGAGTGCGTCACCCCACCCGCACCCTCTGCCCCCGCCCTGAGCCCGCTCCCGGGCCCTCCTCAGGGACCTCGTCTCACAGCTGCTCACTCACCTGAACCTCAGCCCCCCTGGCCCCATCAGGCACTGCAGGGCTGGCAGAGAAAGCAGGCCTCCACTCCCGGCCTCCTCTCCCGGCTTGCCTCTTGTCCGCTGGCCTGCCCTGCTGTCCCCACTGCCAGAGGATGCCAGGTGAGGGGAGGCCTGCTCATGGATTCCCTCGGTGGCATGGTCAGGCCTGCCTGGCAGGGCCCTCCTGGGACTGGGGCACAGAGGCCTCCCCTCCTGCCCGTGCACCACGCAGGACTGACCGGCAGCCAGTGCTCCTGCAAGACCTGCCACCAGGGCAGGGAGAGGGCGCCACGGGGCGAACCGAACTGACAATGCTGGTGGGAATAGCAGCCACAGGCGGCATGCCTGGGCAGCTCTCCCGGGTCCTCGGAGCCTCTGGAGTAAGTTGCTGTCCAGGGCAGGGGGAGGGAAGGCCCCTGCAGCTCAGACCACACCCAGAGGAGACTGCTCTTGCACTCTGGTGTCTTAGGAGGCAGCCTGGGAACTGCCTGCACCCCACACCTGCCCTCCCAGCTGCCTTACTTTGGGGAAGGCGAGTAAAGGTCTCCAAGCCTCACTTTTCAAATGGGCAACAAGAGGACAGAAACCCCCAGGACTATGGTGCGAATGCAAAGAAGGGGGTGGAGCCTCCAGGCGCCTCTAGGTGGGCCAGCTCATCGGCCTCTGAAGAATTGCAGTGTGGACATTGCTCTGCACGTTCGTTGCTCGGTTCCTCTGTCTGGAAGGAGAGGAGGTCAGGGCTCGAGCACGTCAGTGCACTGGGAGGAGAGCCTGTGGCAGGCGGGCAGCAAGGGACGGGCCCTGGAGTGGGTCTGCTCCAGGCAGAGGCAACCACACGAGACGTAAAGGAGAACTGCTGAGGCCGGCCAGGCCATGGGCAGCCACAAAGCCCAGGCCTACCTGGGGCTCAGAGAGGGAGGCTCTGCCCTGGAGTCACTTCACACAGCAGACAAGTGACCTTGCTGCTGTAGGCACCTGTGACATGAGGATCTTCTCCTCCTCAGCACTCCCTGGTCCATCTGGGAGTCATGGTGCTGGGTTGGGAGCAGCCGGAACCAGGGCCAGGGGACGCTCGATGATTGGATGAGTCGGGGGGCCGGGGTTGGGGGGAAGCAGGAAGGAGAGACACTGGCAGGCTGGCTGGAAAAATAGATGGCTGCTTTGACGGGTGGGTGGAGGGGAGATAGATGCCTGCGTAGCTGGGTAGGCAGGTGGACTTACAGGTGGGTGGATGTGGGGGGCCTGATGTATAGGTGGGTGGGTGGCCAGAGGAAGGGAGGGTGTGTGGGTGGGTGGGTGGACTGGTTTGTGTGGGGTGGGTGTTGGGACTGGTGGGGGGAAGGTGAGTGGGCCGATGCCAGAAAGGAGAGGGGAGGGTGGGTGGGTGGGCAATGGGTCTGTGGTAGTGACTGTCAAAGGGGTGGTGGCAGCAGCAGATGGGGGAGAAGGGGTGGGTGCGGGAAGGGCGGACACCTGGGCAGGTGAGCAAAGCACACAGAAGGGCAGGAGGACTCCTCTTCCGGCTCCTCATCCCTCCCCCCAGGAGGCCTTCAGCAGCGGTGAGGTCTGAGCCGTTGACCAGACAGGACTGTCGGCCCTTGGCTGGCCGGCCTCCTCCATGGGTGCCACCATTCAGAGGCGGGGCCTGCGGCTCTGGCCACAGTGGCGGGGGACAGGTGTGAGTCCTGTGCCAGTCTCCTCAGGAAGCCATGCCCCCTCACTGGCCCCCCTGAGAGGCTGTCGGCTGCGCTGAGGAATCTTCCAACCCGCCAGCGGAAAGAACCGGATATAGGACCTGTGCTTGGGCTGCTGAGAACAACCATCCCCCAGGTGTGGGTTTTTGGAGCAGAAATAACTCATTCGGGACATTTTTTTTTAAAGATTTTGTTTAGAGAGAAGGGAAGGGAGGGAGAAAGTGAGGGAGAGAAACAGCAAAGTGAGAGAGAAACATTGATCAGTTGCCTCTCCTATGCGCCCCATCTGGGGACCAAACCTGCCCCCCAGGCACGTGCCCTGACGGGGAATCAGACCCTTGACCTCTTGCTTTGTGGGGCAATACCCAACCCACTGAGCCACGCTGGTCAGGGCTCATTCGGGACATAGTTCAACTCTTCCCTTGCTGAGTGGTGTGAGCTGGAACAGGGTTCCCCAACACCCACCCCCCACATCACCCAGGCCCAGGCCAGGGGCCCCCAAGCATCTTTATGATCCCCAGGTTGTGTATCCTCAGAAAACCCCCGCTCCAAGGGGGACCTGCAAGGGGCCAACCCCCCTCCCTGGCTGCTGCAGGTGTACTTCAGGGGCTCCCCTCCCAGCACGGGCAGGGGCTCATCTCAGAAGGGAGCAGGGAGCTCTGCTCCTTCCTGGGTGAGGAAAGGCCCTTAGGACCACCTGAGCCCAGATATAGGCTTGGGAACCACAGCTCTGTGGCCTCGGGCCAGGTGCCTGCCCTCTCTGAGTGTCATCAGTAAAACAGAGACAACTGTTCCTGCCACACGGCTTCGAGGCAAAGGCCCTGAAGTCTCCTGTGCTCTTACTTCAGCTCTCGTCCATGTGAGCTCTGAGGAGGAACGAACTCTGCCCAGAAGTCGGGCGTGTCGGGATGATTTTTAACCTAATGGAGCTTTTCTTGTGGAATGTTTCAAACACACACACACGTAGAGAACAGCAGCCGTGAACTCCTGAGTACCCAGCACCGGCTGCAACAACTAACAATCCACCCGACTTGTTCCCTGGTCCTCTCACACACCTCCCCTGACAAGTTATTTTTAAACATAGACATTTTTTGCTTCTGTAAACAGGCTCGCACACGGGGTGGAGTCACGTGACACGAAGCACCATCCACACGGCAGCGAGGCGCACGAGCGCCCTCAGGGCTTCGGGTCTTGGGCGAGTGGCTTCACTTCTCTGAGCCTTGAACTCCTGTGAGAGAGAGGGTGACAGACTCTCCCTCGCAGGGCTGAGAGGGCACCGCACGGGGCCAGGGCAGGTGGGGCTTCCCTCTCAGAGGCTGACACATAGAACAAATGGGTGGCAGGTTCAGAGTTCCTGCCCAGAAGGGCTGGGGGTGGTCAGCCCCCTGGACGCTGACCTTGGCATGGCTCGGGGTGAGGAGAGGGAGGGCTTTCAAGAACTTCAGAGAACAGAGGCCCCCAGTCCAGTCAGAGATAGGGCCTCTAACACCCAGTCCAGGCGAACTTGGAGGCACCTGGGGAGCTGCAGCCGCATCCTCGATGACCTCTGCACTTGAACCTGACGGTGTGCGTGCAGCAGGTGGCTTTGTGTGTGTGGATGGGGAAGACAGCCAGACCCTGTCCTCCTAGGCCTCCAGGCGAGCCGTAAGGGGTGGGCTGCACCTTGCTGAGCACGACCTGGTGCTGGGAAAAGGAGCTGCTGCCCAGACAAGGAATGCCTCCCACTCCCTGGTGGGCCTCTGCGTGGGTCCACGTGTGCCTCGGGGCTCTGCTGGCCTCCACCCACGGTGTAGAAATCAGCGAGAAAATGAAAGGAGATCACAGTGAAGGGCGATCCGTCCTCACATTCAGAAGGGGAGCCAAAGATTTGGGAAAGAAGCAACCACTACGCTTGAGGTCGACACCACTGGAGAAGTTCTCGGTGAATCGGCACACAGGAAGTGGGGGTCACTTGGAATGAGTGTCGGTTCGATAGGAACCAGTCCAGCTACATCATCTGTGTCTTTGTAAGCGGGTGAGTGTGCGGTCCTGTCCGAGCACAGGCACTGGCCTGCTGTGTCCTTGGCTTCAGGAGGCCTCCGTGGTTGACCCTGGAGAGGCAGGCGGGCTAGGAGCAGGCGAAGGCCATTTCCATCCATCAGCAACCACGTGCGGGCCCCTCTGCCAGCCAGGCACTGCCTTTCATGCTGGGGCTAAGCAGCATGGCTGGCGTGGCATGCAGGGGACAGTGACAAGAGAGGCAGGGGGAGGACAGTCCCGAGCGGGGAATGGGTGGGGGCAGTGAAGAAGGGACATGCATGCCCATGGGTCAGAGGATGAGAAGGATGCGCCAAGGGGAGAAGGCTGCCCAGGCCCTGGGGGCATGTGGGTGGGGTGGGGACGGGGTCAGAGGGATGGAGCAGCAGCTGGAGCACAGGTGAGGGGAGGCCATTGAGTGGGGTCCCCGCTGACCTTGGGGCCTCCAAGTCTTAGTGGTAGTGTGGGGACATTGTAAGGAAGGAGGTGCAGGGGTCAGATGTGCACTTCGAGCAGACCGCTGGCAGCACAGTGGGGGGGAGAGAGGCTGGCATCGACACAGGGGCCCCCCGAGGAAGCCACTGCAGCCACCAGGGATGTGACTTCAGCCGGGACCCAGAGGCCGTGGAGGAGAACGAAGTGTGGACAGGGAGGGAAGCAAAACCAAGAGGGTTAGTGACAGCCTGGTGACAGGGTGGGAGGGCCCGGGAGGACAGCTGCAGGCCTGCGTGCCTGGCCGGCGCAACATTCCTCGTGACAGAGGTGAGGGCAGCATGACGTGCGCGCACACCTGCCAGACTGAGGTGGCCCCTGGGCCACGCGGCTCTGGCAACCAGAACAGAAGCAGCACGTAAATCCACGGACACTGAGTGGCACCCTGAACGTGATCCAGCTCCCAGGAATGACATCCAGAGCGAGGGGAAGAGAGGACCAGGGGAGACAGGAGGAACCCCAGCACCCAGGCACAGTGCGGACAGACAGGCCGGCAGACATCCCGAGGTGGGGACACCGGCGCCAAGGCGATGCGCCCAATGCCGATGCAGCCTGAGGAATGGCCCCTGGCTCCATACGGGGTGTCCTGGGTGACTACGAGTCAGTCTGCTGGTTGGCAGAAGTGGAGCTGGTGGGGGGTTGGGGGGGAGTGGACTGGAAGGCCAGTGTAGCCCCCCAGAGACAGCTGGCTGAGTGAAGGGGAGAGAGCCCGTGGAGGTCCAGCCTGGGCTCACAGGGCTCACAGGCGAATGACCATGTCACCCAAGGCAGGCGAAACTGCCCGACTCACCGTCTTCCCAGCATCCCAACGGAGGCCTGGGCGTGCCGACCACACTTTCAGATGCAGCAAAACTGAGAGGGTCTGTGCCTTCCATGGGCGACAGGAGAGTTGGACCTCAGTTTACCTACGCACTGCCCTGCTAACCAGGGGGTGCCTTCTGGGTCTGCGCCCCATGGTTCTGGGAGTTAGGGTTCAGGTTCAGGGTAGACAGCCTCCTGGCCTGTGCCCTGTGTCCGGAGGACCCTGCCACAAGTGCCTGCGGCCACTCCACTCAGAGGCACTTCCTGCAGAGGCCAGCAGCCGCCATCTCTGTCACCGGAGCTTTGGGTACCAGCTACGCTGGACCTCGGTGGCCCTCTGTGCCCCATCAGAGACTTGAGGAGCTGTCCAGGAGCCTGCGAGCCAGATGCCCCACCTGCCAAAACAGCAGGACGAAGCACACCTGATCTGAAATTACCTGGCAGTGCCCGCAGTTCACCCCCCAGGCCTCCGGGGCCCATGTATGCCGCCTGCCACCTCGGCGCTCCCCATCAGCCCCTTGGCTCATAGAAGGTTGGGTCCACCTGGGGGGACGCTGTTTGTTGGCAAGCTCAGGGGCTCTTTTTGTGGGTTGCTGGCCACACCCTTGGGAACACGTGAGCATCTCACTCAGTGAGCCCAGCCAGTGTGGCGCCTTCCCTGGACATGGAGGGGTCTCCAAGAGGGAAATTATCAGTTTCCCCTTGGGCCGGAGGGTGGGTGCCCCTTGAGAGTGGGGCCACGGCCTTTTGTCCCTGCACCCTGCTCAAAATGGCCGGAAGAGGAGCCCATCCGCCGAGCTGCATGGTGAGGGGCTCCATGGGTACAGTAATGGGTGTCAAGAGCCCACGCTGTGCCTGGAGCCAGTGTGGCGTGAAGACTGAGCTGAGCAAGAGGCCAGCTGCCCGAGGCGGGCTGCTCCACACCTCCCTGCTTCCCTGCCCTCTGCTTCCCAGCACCTGCCCCACCACCCAGACAGTTGGGGTCACTTTGGACCCCCAACACCCACCCTAACGTCTGCTCTCTCCTCAGTTCCCACCAGTGGCCCTGCAGCCTTCTCTCCCATTGTCCTTCACTGTAGCCCCAATCCTAGCCTGCTCTGGATTGGGTCCTATGGGGGCAGGCGGGGGCAGGTACGGGCACATCCCTGCCAGCCTGGGACCCGCCGGCCTCAGACAGAGGCCAGCAGAGGCAGAGACGGGTGCTCAGGCCTGCGCGCCCTCTCCCCACCATGCAGGCCTACAGAAGGAGGCTGCACCAGCTCCTGCAGGCTCTGCACCAGAAGCTGGCAGCCTTGGGCCAGGCACCGGAGAGCCTGCTGGGCAGCGACAAGCCCATCTCCTACAGGACCAAGCCACCGGCCTCCATCCACAGGGAGCTCCTCAGCGTCTGCAGTGACCCCTACGTGCTGGCCCAACAGCTGACCCACGTGGAGCTGGTGAGCAGACCCATGCCACCCTCAGCCCAACCCAGAGCCAGGGACAGCTGAGCATCCTTCATCTGGCCCCTGGCCTTGTCTCAGCATAACCCAGGCGGGAGCCTGTCCGAGCAGGGCTGGCCAGACACCCCCAGAGCTCCCTGGCCTCGGGGCAGTCTCTCACCAACCCTGGAGCGAGCACAGGAGGGCCGGCCAGCCCCACCCAGCTCTGACCGCTGGCCAGCATGAGAGTCCAGGCCGGGACAGAAGCAGTGGGCTCAAATCCTGCCTCCGACACCACCTGCTGTGTGACCTTCACACAACTAGTGCCTTCCCTGCCCAGGCCTTGGTTTCCCCACCCAGAGCTCACACAGACATATTTTGCCCAGCCCCGCCACCTTACCCACCCCCCTACTTTTCAGAGGAGCCTAGATAGTCTGTGCTTGTGAAGGGCATGCCTTAGCCAGCCCCCCAGCATGCTGGGTTCCCGGAGAGGCAGAGTCCAAGGGGCCTCCCCCAGGACGGGAGGCTGGAGTGGGTGTCTTTCCTGTTAAACCCCCACCATTTGTGAGTCCCCTGCTATCTTCCGGGCACTGTACTCAACGCTTGGATGCACTGTCTCATTTCTTCTTCCATTCACCTGCCAGGCAGGTGCTATTATTCCCTTTACACAAATGAGGAGACTGAGGCCCAGAGAGGTTAAGTACATGTCAGAAGTCACACAGCAGAAGGGACAGAGCCAGGATTCAACTCTGATCCCAACTCTGAACCACCAAGCCACCCCTGGAGGGTGCAGGCTGCCAACCACCCAATTTCCAGCCTGGCTTTCCAGGGTACCACCCCCCACAAGCACTCCCTGTGAGTTGGCAGCCCCTGGGCATGGGACAGGAGGCCTGCCTCGCTCAGAGATCGCAATGAGCTCTGTGATGCCCAGAGCAGGGCTGAAGAGATCCAGGGAGGAGGGCAGGTGCCCGAGACCCTCCTGGGGTGGGCTGGGAGGCAGGGGGCCCAAAGGAGCACTGTGCCAGGCCCCACTGCAGGCACACCTCTTCCCATAACTTTTCCCAACACCTCTTCTCCCTCCTGGTGCAGGCACGGCTGCAACACATCGGGCCTGAGGAGTTTGTCCAGGCTTTTGTGAACAAGGACCCTCTGGCCGGCACAAAGGTAGAAGGCCCTTGGACATTGTGACCCACTAGCCCCTCTGGCAGTTCCCCTGGCATCAGCTGGGCCAGCTTCCCAGTGACCCAGGTCAGGTGATGGGCTTGAATTCTCCACCCAGCCCCAGCAGGGCGACTCAAGACAGCGACAGCCCTGAGTCCCCCGGAAGCCTTAGAGGGTGGGGTGTGCCCGGCCGGGTCACCCAGCGAAGGCGGAGGAGCGGTTAGCGGAGGCCCTGGGTGGGGGAGACGGGGGAGGGCGCCTGCCGCTGAAGGACCCCTGTGGCCCGCCGGGTGCGTTGCGGTGGCCGCGGGTGCCCTCCAGCGGTCACTCGGGGAAACGCGGCTGGTGCGCGCTCCTCAGGGAAGGCCAAGGCGACGTCTTCCCTCTGAGGCTGGAGTGGTCCCTGGGCCAAGGGCTCCCCACAATGTCCGCACACTGATCTCAGAGCCCGCTCCTCCCCTCTCAGAGCCCAGCCAGCTGGGTGCCTGACGCTGATCATTGGGGTTAAATGCGAACCAGAACTGGAAACATTGTGACTCCTGCCCTGCACCTAATTAAAAGTGGAAACTGAACGTGAGATTGCATTTCCCTGGCAGGTCAGCAAAGGTTGAACGTTGCATCTGTGTGGGGAAGGGGCACTCCCAGGGCTGGTGGGGGGAAACGGGCACGGACACTTTGGAGGGCAGTGTGGCAGTAGCGTCAACATCCTGGACCCCAACTTTCCGCACCCAATACTTCATTGCACAGACATGCACACCCGTGCACGCAGAGATATGTGCACGAAGAATTGGGGTGAAGCGTTTATTACGCCCTAAGGCTGGACACAAACTACCTTATCACCCATAGGGACTGGACTAAAAATCCTAATACATCCATATGTAGAATGTTATGCAGCTATTAAAAAAGAATAAAAGCAACTGTAAGTATGGAATAATCATCAATGGGCACTGTCAGTGACAAAGAGCGTGTGGCCCTCTGTGACAACAACAAAAGGGCAGGTGCGTGGCACAGCCGCTTGCACAGCAGGGCCTCGCAGACAGCCTAGGAGCACACCGCTGCTGCGGGGCCGCACCGGCCGGCCACGAGTGGGAGCAGACTCCGTCGCTCTTAGCTGGTCGTTGCTTTTCTGCTTCATTTTGCTTCGGGCTTCTGCCTTTCAGGCGTTACCCATGACATTTATTTGCCCAGTCCTGTGTAGATCAGCGTTGTCTTGTTCCGCCTCTTGCCATTGTAGGCACCGCCGCTGTGAGCGCTCTTATGCATCCTGGTGTGCGTGAGTGCGAGCTTACTGCGGCATCGGTTCTCAGGCGTTCTGGTCTCAGGACACCCTCCCACTTTCAAAGCCACGGAGGGCCCCAAAGGACTTCGGGTTATGTTGCTTTTATCTGCCAATATTTATCATTAAAGTGGCTATCATATTAGCCATTAAAACTGATAACTTTTTCATGTATTTATTCAAAAATAACTGTAGCCCATTATATGTTAACATAGTAAAACATATTTTATGAAAAATAACTATTTCCAAAAATAAAAAATATTTTTTTTTACTTTTCCAAAATAGAAAAAAGGGTGACATTATTGCACAATATTTTTACAAATCTCTTTGATGATTGACTTAGAAGACAGCTGGACTGTCTTATCTGCCTCGTCATCCAATCTCTTGACATGCGTGATCGGTAGAAAATCCAACCTCAGAAAAATACGTAGTTGAAAAATGAAGGAATACTTTACAGCCACTTCACATTGTTGTGACTGTTCTTCTTTGATGCTGCTCTGCACCTGGGCGGGGAGTAGTTTTTAAAGATCAAGTGCAATATGAAAATATATCAGTGGCCGTTCCAAACTCTATTACATTAAAATCCATTGACTTTTTAAATTTTTATTTATTTATTGTTTAGAGAGAGGGGAAAGGAGGGAGAAAGAGGGGGAGAGAAGCATCAATGTGAAAGTGAGAAACATCGATTGGTCGCCCCTTGTATGTGACCCAATCGAGACCGAATCTGCCACGTAGGCACATGCCCCGACTGGGAACTGGTGGGAGACCTTCTGCTCTGCGGGACGACCCCCAGCCAGCTGAGCCACACCAGTCAGGGCACACCCATTGGTGGTTTTCTTTTTCTTTTCTTTTTATTTCCTGTGCAGGATTGCACGATGTTATTACATTGGTCATTTGGAAAATACGGCTTCCCTGAATCAAGCAGATCTTCGAAATGTCGGCACATTTTATTATATAATATTTTAAAACCACATTCATGAATAACACTAACTGGTTTCATTAGAAAATAAAAAGTGTGCTCCCCAGTCGGGTGGCTCAGTTGGTTGGAGTGAGGGCCCACATACCACAATGCAGCAGTTCCCACCAGGGCCTCTTTGGGGCCCATCGATGTGTCTCTCTGTCTGTCTCCCTTCCTCTCTAAAATCAATAAACACGGCTTCCGGTGAGGATTAAATAAATAAATAATAGAAAATTTAAAGAGTCCTTACATATTGGGAAGCTGTCAAGTTCCCAGAGGAGGACACATGTTTTACCAGTTCCCAGTTTTCTCTTGGAAACTTGAATTTTATCGTTGTCAACAAGTACCATCGGTTGTTCTCTGAAGGGACAGGCTCATTTTGTCCATTCTGAAGACCATCTCAGCCACCGGCGGCAGTCTGAACGAGCGTGTGGGGTCAGTCCGCCTTCTAGTGATAGCGCTGCTCCCTGGAGGAGCGCCAGCCCCCAGGCCCTGGCAGCGTCCCCCAGACACCGCCAGACCTCTGCCTGCAGCGCAGGGACCACGCTCCCGCTTCGCGGGGGCCTTGAAAAACACATACACAAGGGCCAACATTTTATAAAATTGGGAAAGTTGTGTTTCCTCGAGGAAATTCTTAAGTCGCACTCGCTTTTGTCTTGCTCCGTGTGTGGGAGGGAGGGGCACGGTGACCACTCGGCGGACATTGGAACCTCTGCCTTCCCGGCGGAGGCGGAGGCGCCGGCAACTTCCCCGGCTCTCTGACACGTCACTGCAGTGCCGGTGGTGAAAAGGCAGTAACCCTGCGCAAAGGGGGAACCAGCTTTGCCCTTGGGGACCCCAGACACCCCAAGAACTGCCGCTCTAGGGCACACTATGTAGCTGTGTGTGTTAGTCATACAGGGTCCGGCACAAAGAACGCCTCTTCTTTATTACAAAAGCTTTTATTACAAAATCATAAGCATGCAATTCTGTGACATAACAATGTCACCCCCAAGCACACTACATGGCACTTTAGGTGAAATGTTCGAATTAAAATCATGCATTCTTACCCTCATATCACTGCGCTACCAACCTTACTTCTGCTGGAAGAGAAACAGTTACTTCTGTTTCGCTAGAGAAAGACACAGTTGATTCTCATCGCTCCTAGCAGCTGGGCCCTGGAAATCCGCTGTGAGCACGGAGCCAGCAAGTGCCATTGCTCCGAAGGGCGGTCCGGGCCCGGGTGCCTTCCAGGCCTGGCATCACAACATTTGCGTCCGCCAGTCAACACACAGCCTTGCTTTCTTGTGCTTCTGTGCAAAGACACCTTATTCAGTGAATGCTGTTACTCAGGAACATCGCGCTCCTCATCAACAGCACTGTGACTCTCGTCTGGACAAAGCCTGCTCACCCGTGTGCCTCCTGAGGGCACACCACACTCTTCCGGTGCGCAGGGTGCAGAAGGCACCCTGGGCACCGCGCGGCCCTGGGCAGTAAGGCCTCCGCGGCACCACCTGCACGGGCAAGAAGATGCTGGTTGTCAGTGCGGGCACTGAGGCAGGAAGACAGGGTGTCCTCAAGCTTACTGTCAGCACGAGTCGGGTGACTCAGACTCCGTGCCACTCTGCACATGGCCATGAGTGGCAGAGAAAGTGACGCGAGTGTTGTTTGGGGTCACAAATGAATTGTTGAGGAGTAAATAGACTCACAAACAGAATCGGTGAATGATGAGGATGGACAATTACATATCATATTAATATGTCATATTAAATTACATCTCTAAGTATAGAAAAAAGACTAGATGATATACATCCAATCACTTGTATTTTGGGTGGTTTTGAGGTTTCAACATTTTCCAAATTGCCTACGATGATCATGAACTAACTTCATGTCCCAAAAGTCCCTGACACAGAGGCTGACCCTAGTCCTTCCGTCTGTCCTAGCCCTCCTTCAACGACAAGACCAAGAACCTGGAGGCGTACGTAAAGTGGTTCAACAGACTGTGCTACCTCGTGGCGACCGAGATCTGCATGGTGCGTAGAGGCCGGGCACAAGCTGGCATGGCCCATGGCCAGGGCTGCGGGGACCAGCAGGGCTTCTGGAGCCCTTCCATCCCCAAGTCCAAGGCCAGGCTGGGCACCCCTCCAGGACACCAGGTGTCACCTGGCTTGCCTGCAGTGACATTTCCCCTCTGGGCAGAGTCTGGCACAGGTCCACTGGCCTCTGACAGAGGATGTCCGGGACCTCTCCCTGAAGGAGCTCGGGGCCCCTCTGTGGGCCAGTCTGTGCCTGGCTGCCGCCTGGGCCACCTGGGCCACAGCCCGTGCTGCTGGGCTCACTCGGGATCTAGAGGTAGAAACGACCCGACCTGTAAGAACTGGGAGATTGCACCTTCAAAGTCCAGGTATCTGGCTTCTGGGAAGGAGGGAGACCTGGCCAGTCTGAACCGGTCGTGCATGTCACAAAGCCGGTCCCTCCAGCCAGACCTGTGCTCCCTCTTCTCTCCCGTACAGGGGAGGGACCCTCCTCTGAGCCCAGTCCTCACCATCAGGTGAAGCCTGGGGGCCACCTTTCACAGGGAAAGATTGGAGGCAGCACATGGGCCAGGCTGGGCTCTCCAGAATCGGGTGCGGAGACAGAGCCTGGGGCACAAGGTGTTTATAGGGCGAACACCTGTCACAGAGGACGGGGCAGGGGCAGGACTGGTCAGAGAAGCTACCCTGTCATCACAGGGTGCCTCTGCCTGTGGCAGTTTCCTGTCCCAGGACCCACATGAGGCTGACAGCACTGTCACCATGCTGCCCTATGAAGGACAGGGCGAGACAAAGGCCATGGCTCTCTGAAGAGGTTGGGCGCATCTGGGAGGCAGGCCACTTCTGCTTCTCTTGGTTTGGGAAGAGCACAGCGTGGCGCCTGGGGTTCCCGCAGCTGGCCCAGCGGGACTTTCCTGAGTGAAGCCCAGCCTGTAGCCCTGCCTTGGACAGCCAGGCTCGTGCATGGAAGAGAGGGAGGAGCGTGCTTTCTGCTCCTGCAGGGGGCGCTGGAGCTGAACCTGGGGGAAGAAGGCCCTCCCTGCTGAGATGGCTCCTGTGGCCCCGCTCCCAGCCCCTACTGGTGGTGGGCTCTGCGCAGGCTTCCCCTGGGGTGTGCTTGAGACTCTGCGCCCTCAGGCCTAAGCCTGGCCAGATCACACATCTCAGCCTTTAGGAGGGACTGGCAGGGTGAGCAGGGTGTGCCGTCAAGGTCAGAAGGGGACCCATCATCCCTGAGGCTCAGGTGCTCTGTCCCCAGCCGTCCAAGAAGAAGCGGAGAGCCCAGGTGATCGAGTTCCTCATCGACGTGGCCCGCGAATGCTTCAACATCGGCAACTTCAACTCCCTCATGGCCATCGTCTGTGAGTGGTGGGCTCCCGGGAGGGGGGCGTGGGCACCCAAGCATGCCGGGTGCGAGCCAGGGTGCTCCTCTGTGCAGAGGGTGAGTGCCAGTGGGGCCACATCCCTCACGCCAGAGGTCCAGGAAGGGTGCCAATGTTGAGGCAAGCTCAGCCCCCTTAGGGTGCTTGGAGAGGGTTGGGCAGCATGTCCCCAGATCCAGGGAGAGCAGAGGCCCAGAGCAGGGCCCGGCCACCAAGTGGGGACAGTGTGCTGGGGCCTGGGACAGAGGCCTGCGCACGCGAACGCTAGGCCCACCCCAGCACAGCATCTGCCTGCTGCCTGACAGCCGAGTCCACTGCAGACCTCAGCCCTGGTCAGGTGCAGCCCCGGGGGCTGGGCCACCTGGGGCCCACAGAGGCCTCCCGCCTGGGGAGTGACTGGACTGTGCAGCCCTCCCCAGCACGGCCCTGCCTCTTCCAGCCGGCATGAACATGAGCCCTGTCTCCAGGCTGAAGAAGACCTGGGCCAAAGTGAAGACGGCCAAGTTTTTCATCCTGGAGGTAAGTAAGGCTGCTGAGCAGCCAGGTGACACTGGCCGTCCTCAGATACAGCTGCCCAGCTGCGTCCCTGTCTCCTTCCAGCACCAGATGGATCCCACAGGGAATTTCTGCAACTACAGGACAGCCCTGCGCGGGGCTGCCCACCGCTCCCTGACCGCTCACAGCAGCCGGGAGAAGGTAGGTCAGAGGCCTGCCTGGTCTTCGGGCTCCTCCCCACTTGGGTTCCTTTGACCCCTGAACAGCTCCGTTGCTTGGAGTCCCTTCTGTTTCAGATCAAAATGTGGTGCCAAGTACATAGGGTCTCACACGTCCTTATTCCAACCTCAGCGCTTCCATAGGTACGGCCTCAGGTCCCAGTGGCATTTCTGGCGATGACTGGCCTGAGCTTCCTGCTGAAATGGTCTCTTCACGGGGCCTTCGCTGCCCCTGATCAATTCAGTTCCTCCAAATTCTCCCATAGCCTCCGATACAAGAAGCCACACACAGGCCTTGGGACTGTGGCGAGCCTCTGGGTTAAAGCCTGTCACCAGCTGGTGACCAGCCTTGTTCGTCAATGTGCACAGCACATGTCAGCACTGGCTGGGCCTGCAGCCTGGCCTGCTGTGGGAGCCTCGGCGGCTCCAGGTCCCTGCAGGGTCTGTGGAGGTCTGCTTCCAGCCGGGGGACAAGAGGACAAGCTGCTGTTCCCAGAATCCACGGCCACCCTGGAACTGCATGGGGAGGACACCACTGGTCGGGTTTGGGGTGCCAGCGAGACCTGCACGCTCCCAACCGGCTGGTCCTTCCTGCTCAAGCTGCCAGCACTCGCCAGCGCAGACCCAGGGGAGCTGAGCAGGTGGGGGTGACACTCAGTGAGGGGGCTCCAACCCCAGGACATGCAGCCTGTGCTGCGCCCCACCCCCACCCCAGCCAGGAAGCCGAAAAGGTCAGCAGGAGCAGGGACCTCGCTTCACGGAGCAGCGACTGCAGGAGAGCCACTGACCTCCGTTAACTCCGATGAGTGTTTTGTGGGGTGCATTCCAGCGTGGCCACTTCCCAGCACGGAGCCCAGTCACACGGCGAGTAGGCGGCAGCAGCGGGAGCCAGACTCTAACCTGTCCGGCTCTGAGTCGTGTGGTCTTTGCACACCGCAGGTGCCTCCTGTTCCGGGGCACGGGCACCACGTGGCAGCCACAGAGGCCCTGGCTGACAGCCGGGAGATGGCAGCAGCCTTGGGTCTGAGGTGTCAGTCATGACCCTGTGCTCTGCACTGCTTCTCTTCCATCTGTGCCGAGGCCGGCAGCCATGGCAGAGTGGACGCACTGGGACTTCCCATCCCAGCTCTGGGGCGCTGGGACTGCCCATGGAGGTCTGGCGTTAGGGGCGGCTGGCTGACTTACAGAGCCACATGCTCAGGTTCACGGCATTCTCCTCTAACCTCCAGAGAGGTGCAGGCTGTGGGCTGAGCCCACAGAAGGTGCTTCCCAGACGGATGGAAGGCTGGAGGATGGACAGATGGGTGGATGCATAGGTGGAGGGGTGGATGGATGGAGGGAGGATAGAAGGAAGGACAGAGGGATGGACAGAGAGAAAGAATGATACAAAGAAGGAAGGAGGGGTTGCAAGATGCTCTCACAGCCCCTCCCCTCAACTCCCAGTGCCTCTGAAGCTGAAGCTTAAGGCCAGGAGGCCTCAGCAGTCACTCTGCCTGTGACTGGCCAGCTCCTGTCTGCACTGCCCTGTCCCTACCCCCCGCCCCAACTCCTGTCTCTGTCACAGGCCTACAGGCTGAGCAGGGTTCTGATGGAGCTGCTGAGCTGCAGAAAGCAAGGGCGGCGGGTTTACAGTGCAGCTGTGAGGCAGGGAGGCCAGCTGGGACCTTAGAACCTGGCAGGGCCCGTGAGAACAGGCAGGAGTGGTGAGGAGTGCTCAAGTATGGACAGTGCTGTTGCCCTGAGGACCAGCCCCAGCGCCCTGCCTCCAGGACGCCTGCACCAAGCCCCTGGGGAGCCCTCTGTTTCCTCAGAGTTACTCTGCCCTTTACCCCCTCCCTGTCCCAGCATTTCTGCCCACCCAGGCCCAGCTTAGCCATCACGCATCAGGCCTGGGACTCAGCAGCAGGAGCAGGGGAGGCTCGGCACTGCTCAAACCACAGTGTGAGGGCCTGGTGCCTGGTGCCTGGTGGCGGGCCGGCTTGCTGGCGTCCTGGGGCTGAGCACGCAACTGGGTAGCTTAGAGAAGTGTGTCCTCTCTCAGTGCTCGAGGTCATGGTCAAGGTGGGCAGGCCTGCACTCCCTCCAGAGGCTCTGAGGGAGGGCCCTTCCTTGCCTCTTCCAGCTTCTGCTGGCTCAGGAGTTCCTTAGTCAGTGGCCACATTGCTGCCACCTCTGCCCCCGTCTCCACATGGCCATCTTTCCTGTGTGTGTCCACATTCCCCTCTCTTTACAAGGACATTAGTCACTGGACTGAACCCAGCATAGCCAGTATGACCTCATTTTAACTATCTCCAAATAAGGTCCCACTGACGGGCACCAGGGTTTGGATGTCAACATACCTTTTGGGGCAGGGTGACATAGTTCACCTCACAACAGTGGGGTGCCTCCAGCTGGTTCCCCAGGGTGGTCAGAACTGTGAGCAGTGGTCTCAGATCTCCAGGGTGGGCAGAGCAGGGAGGCAGAGTCAGGACGCGGGCGGAAGCGTGGGCTCTGCAGCCTGGGCTGGGCTGAGCTGCACAATGTGCACTTGGTCCTAACACGGTGCAGCAGGTTCAGGTCTTCAGCATCAGAAAAGACGTAAGATGATAAATTGTCAAATGTAGACTAAAGAGGAGGCTGCAGAATGTCACAGCAGGTGCCCCCACGGCACACGGATTTAATGAGCGGGCGCTGGAGGGAGTGTCCAGGGCGCATGGGGACTGTGGCCTTTCACCCCACCAGCCACTGGTGGAGTGGCGTCTGTGGGAGGGGCTCAGCGGGCACTGGGGCTTCGAGGTCTAGGGAAGCAGTCTGGGCCCAGCGAGAGGGGCGGGGGGCCTGTGCCGTGTGGCTTCCACATCTCCCCGTGGTACACACCACATAGCCTGGACCCTGTGCGGCCAGCCAGCTGTGCCCAGGGAGCCTCTCTGGCCTCGGTACCCTGAGGATGCATCTGATGTCCTTGGGCCGGTGGCCACTGGCCAGGGCTGACCTCCACCCTGTCCCTTCCAGATCGTCATTCCCTTCTTCAGCCTGCTCATCAAAGACATCTACTTCCTGAACGAGGGCTGTGCCAACCGCCTCCCCAATGGGCACATCAACTTCGAGGTAAGGTCCGCGGCCGCTCAGGCCCGCACTGCAGCCCCCAGAGCAGGGGCGTGATGGCCGCTGGGCGAACTGGGCCTCAGAGGGGATGCCAGCTCCCCACCCTCGCCAGGGCGGACTCCTGGGGTCTCCGCACCAGCGCAGGTGAAGCGGAAAGATTTCCAGCCCTTGATGAGCACCAGGCTGACAGAGGGCAGGCGCTGTGACGGCTGCCCAGGGGCGCAGTGCGCGGCTCGGGGAGGCCTCCCCAGGGAGGGCCGAGCTGCAGGAGGAAGTGGTCGGATGAAGGGCGGAGTGGGCACACGGGAAAACGACGTCTCCCTGAGCGGACACTCACCTGTGCGGCCTCAAGGGTCCTCTGCTCCCGGAAGCCCCGCTGACCTCCCAGGCGGAGGGAGGCCCTGGCACGATAGGCTGGGCGTCCCTTGGTCCCGGAGCTCCAGTCCCCGAGCTCCTCGGAAGCCAGGCGGCTGCGCCGCTGTCTCCCCATCCCCCTCACGGACCTAGCCAGCACTCCGGGCTCCAAGTGCGACCCGGCGGGCGGCCCGAAGTCACGCAGACGGCCCTTACCAGCCCTGCAGCAGGGCTGCCCCAACCCGCAGGCCCCGCAGCCCCCAGCTCCCGGGGCAGTGGGTCCTGGGCGGCCCCTGTGAGACCAGAGCCGGACGCGGTAGAACCAGGGGGCTAGGTGGGCGTGCTGGGGAGCCCGGAAAGGGCTCTGCAGGTGTCCTCTGATGACGGGCGCCCAGCAGGCACCTGGGCCCCTCGGCCTCGCACAGCACCCCGCAGGCCCGGTCCCCGCAAGCGCCCGAGCCCCGAGGACTTGCGGTCCCGCAGCATGTGGGGGCTGGGGGCTTCGTGGAACAGGCGGGCTTGAGAGAAGCTGCAGTGGCCCGGGCTCCTGGAGCTCCAGGCTGCCTCCCACACACCAGATATGGGAGCGTTTTCCTTCTCGCCTGCTTGAGGCTGGGGGACGAGAGGCAAGAAGCAAGGTGCCCACACGGCGGGATTGGTGGGGGGGGCGAGGGGAGGGATGGAGCAGCCCAGGGCTGATCAAAGGAGGCCAGGAATGGGGCTCCCACCCAGTCATAGTAAGTGCTGCTATTTATTTAAAATCCTTTTTTTTTCAACCTAAATAAATGTATTTAAACTTTTCTTAAAAATTCTATTTCGATGCATTCACTTAAAATTTCCCTAAATACATTTATTTAAATTTATTTGCATGCTCTTTAGACAAACAAACGCTACATCAGCAGGGACAGCCACGTGGGCAACAGCATGAGGCCAGAAGCAGCACTTCGCTCTAGCTGGAGGCGCTGCCTGCCTAGGGGAGTGGCCTGCGCGCCCTGTCTGCTCGCCACGCAGGGCTGGTCCCCGGTGTCAGGCACTGCCCAGCTTGCTGGCGGGTGATGCTGCCATTTATTGCCCTGTTCCAACCTGCTCACCCTGAGGGGACCAGAGAAGCCTGCCAGGGCCGGCCCCACTCTCCCAGGTGATGGGAGGCTCTGGGGGTGGGGCACAACCATCTCCTCTCTGTGACCCTGGGCAGAAGTTTCTGGAGCTGGCCAAGCAGGTTGGGGAGTTCATCACATGGAAACAAGTGGAGTGTCCCTTCGAGCAAGACCCCAGCATCACCCACTACCTGTACACGGCCCCCGTCTTCAGCGAGGACGGTAAGGTGCTCCCCCCCACACAACTCCTGGGCGATGGGACTCTTGTGTGGCTCTTGGTCACACTGTCAGTCAGGACCCCTGGTCGGAGCACAGCACACCACACCCACATTGCTGGCTCTGGGAGGGAGCGAAGAAGGCTGCCTGCCCCCGGCTGGGCACTTGCCACCCCCAGAGCACTGGCCAGAGCTGAAGAGCTGCAAGCTGGACCTCCAAGGCCCAGGCTTCTCCCTGGAGATGGTTTGGGAGCTGCTGGGCACCATGAGCCTGGAGCACCTTGTGCCTGACCCACTTGCTCACCAGAAGAGTGGGGGTGACGATGAGCACTGCCTTTCCAGGCCCCTGTGAAGATGTCATGCCACAGCTGGTGTGAGTGTGTGCGTGTGTGACACACGCCAGCACCAGACGAGACGTCTTTTCTCCAGAGCGCTGTAAATGTCTGTCCCCTCCAGAGAATCCACATTCCTGCCTGGTCATTTGTCCAGTACAACAGATTTGCTGGTGAATTTGCTCAGTGAGGGAACTCCCGGAGCTCCAGGAAGAGAAAGTGCTGAAGCACCAGGTGGTCATCTGGGCCTGAGCTGCCCCTCCCAGTGGGCCAGTGCAACCCCACGGTGAGATGCTCCTTGGATCCAGGACCCATGAACTGCCCTGGGAGCCTCCTGCTCAGCACAAAGGAGGCCTAACTGCTCGTCACAGCAAGCATCTTATAAATGGAGCACACTTGTGCACCAGGGAAAACGTTCTGTCAAAAACAAAAAATCAGAGGGAAGGAATCTTTAATGACTTTGTTTTTTAATTGTTAATACTTTCAACTTTGCCATTTTATTTTTTTATATTTTGGAGCTAGTAACTTTTTGGAGTCCCTTCATACAACAAGCTCAATAGCCTAGTGGGTGAACCAGACTGGGCTGATCCCACCCCAGCAAGCTCTGTGTCCCTGGGCAGATTCCTCACCTTCTCTGAGCCTCCTTTGCTGCATCTATCAAGTGGGGTAATGAGAGAACACACTTCCTGGGGCCACTGGGAGATTTTCTTGAGTTGACACAACAAAGCCCATGGGACTACAATCCATTGACACTGATTGTATGAGTTTCCTGTTGGTGCTGAAACAAATCACCACAAACCTGGCAGCTCAAATCACCACAAATTGATTCCCGTGCAGTTCTGGAAGTCAGAAGTCCAAAGTCAGCTCCACTGGGCTGAAGTCAAGGTGCCGACAGAACTGGTTATTTCTGGAGGCTCTGAGCAGAGAGTTGTTTCCTGGCCTTCTACTGCCTCTAGCACTGCCTGGGCTCACGGCCTCTGCCTCCACCTTCAGAGCGCACCCCTGCGACCCCCACCAACACACCATCTTCTCTCTCCTGTGGTCAAGGCTCCCACCATCTCCTTCTTGAAGGACATTTGTGATGGCAGTTAGGGCCCACCTGGATAATCCAGATGAGCTTTCCATCTCCAGATTCTTTTATTTATTGATTTTTTTGAAAGAGAGAGAGACATCAATTTTGTTGTTCCACTTATCTGTGCATTCATTAGTTGATTCTTGTATGTGCCCTGATGGCAGATCAAACCCACAACCTTAGCATATTGAAATAACACGCTAACCAATTGAACCACAAGGCCAGGGCCAGATTTTTATCTTAATCACATCTGCAAAATCCCTTTTTGCCTAAAAGGTAACATATTCACAGGTTCTGGGGATTAGCATCTGGGAATCCCTGGGAGCCATTATTCAGCCTCCAGCTCTAGTTGTTATGGTGATTGTTGTCATTAGCCAATAGACATTAGGCAATAAAATGTGTCAAAGGCACATTAGGAGAGGAGCAGAAGGAGTCTAGGGACAGGGAGGAGAGTGAGGGAGGGGCATTTCATTCACTCCTTGATACTACAGTATTTCTAGAGAGGCTGCTATGTGCTAGGTAGTGATTTAGCTGTGAACATACAGATAAAAGCCTGCCCTTCTAAACCTCCCTTACAAAAGGAGCACCTTCCACTTGACCCTCTCTTTCTTCTGTCCCTCCCAAACTGCAAAAGTGAAGAAAAGCAAGAGAAGGAAACTAAGCTGCACTGAGCCCCAGCTAGGCCGATCAAAGCCTCTAAGAAAAGTTCCGCCCGCTTCCAGCTCCTAGCCTCCCCTGGCAGGGCCTGCCTAGCAATCCAGTCAGCCTTGAGGCTCTCTGACACAAATGAAAATATAGAAAATCTCAGCAAAGAAACAGAAAATGTAAGAGCCAAATGGAAATTTGAGGACTGAAAAATACAGTAACTGAAATAAAAACTGCAGAATGAAGAGTACAGAGGAAAGAATCAGTAAGCAAGAAGGTAAAACAATGGAAATTATGCAACAGAGCCTTGGGGGCCTATGGGACTGTAACAAAACACCTAACACTCCTGTCATCAGCATCTGGGAATGTGGGGACAAGAGGACAGGGTTGAAGAGTACTTGAAGAAATAATGGCTGGAAATTTTCCAGATTTGGAAAAGTCATAAACTTACAGATTCAAGAAGCTGAGTAAATTCCCAAGAGGATAAACCCAAAGAAACCCATACCAAAACACAGCATAGCCAAGCTTCTGGAAACTTAAGAAAAAGAAACAAATCCTAAAGCACTGAGAGAGCCATGATATTTTACCCATAAGGGAAAGACAATCCAAATGACATCGGCTTCCTCATCAGAAACCGTGGTGGCCAGAGGCAATGGCACACCTTTTCAAGTGCTGAAAGCAGATAACTATCAACCCAGAATCCTATGTCCAGTGAAAATAACATTCGGGAATTTACTATAGATAGATCAAAATGTAATTTTACAAGATTGTCCAAGGAACTCACAGGAAGACAAAAATAAAAACAAAACACAGAGAGAACAAACGAAACAAAATGATAAATAAATAAATAAATAAAATAGCAGGCTCAAGCTTTAACATACCAGTAATTATACTAAATGTAAACGGTCTAACTGTACCAAGTAAAAGATAGAGATCAGCGGAGTAATTTAAAAGCATGACCCAGCTACGCTGCCTACAAGAGGTTCATTTCAAATATAATGATATAGACAGTTCAAAAAGTTAAAAATGAGAAAACAATCAAAGGAAAGCAGGAATAGCAATATTAATATCAGATAAAGTATACTTCCGAGGAAAGAAAATTTCCAGAGACAACGAGGGGTATCATTAGAGGGCCAGTCTCCCACAAAGACATGGCAATTCTAACTGTGTATGCACCAAACAACAGAGCTGCAAATTGATGAAGCAAAAACTGATAGAACTAAAGGAGATATAAACAGATCCACAGTTACAGGTGGAGACTTCAATGCCCCCTTGATAATCAATAGGACAACTGGACAGAAAATCAACAAAGAACTCACCAAAGTCATCAAATCACATGACTGACATTTATAGAATACTCCATACTACACATTTACAGAATACACTTTTTTTTTGGCAATTGCTCACAGGACATATACTAAGACAGGCCATATCTTGAGTACATAAAATAAACTACAACAAATTAAAATAATTGAAATCATACAAAGTTTGTTCTCAGATCACAGTGGAATCAAGCTAGAAATAAATAATATAACAGGAAAATCTCCAAACATGTAGAATCTAAACAGCACACTTCTAAATAATCCATGCGTCAAATAAATTTCCAGGGAAATAAAAAAAATTGAACTAAGTGAAAATGCAATCAAACTTTGTGAACACAGCTAAAGCAGGACTGAGGGAATTCTGCAGCAGTGAATGCATGTATTAGGAAAAAGAGGGGCAGTCTCCAATCAATCATCCAAGTTCCCATCTCCAGCACCTAGAAAAAGAGGAGCAACATAAACCCCGAGCCCGCAGAAGGAAGGAAATGAGAGCACGGAAGAGCAAAAATCAGCGAAACGGAAACAAAACAGTGATGAAGAAAGTCAGTTAGACGAAGAGCTGGTTCTTTGAAAAGAAAGTAAAATTGCCATCCTCTAGCAAAGAACCTCTTGACAAAGAAAAAGGGAAGACAGAAGTTACAAATATCAGGAATCAACTGGGACACCACTACAGACGCCACCGACACTGACGGGCTGTGGGGCAGCGCTGTGAGCAGCACCACGCACACACCTGTGACAGGTTAGGTGAAATGGGTCAATTCCCCAAAAAACACAAACCACCGCACCTCAACATAAAATGCATCATTTGACTAGCCCTGTAACTATTGAAGAAATTGAATTTGTAATTTCAAAACACCCCAAAATGAAATCACTACAGAATTCCATGTAACATTTAAAGAAGAGTTAATACCAATTCTGCACAATCTCTTTTAAAAATATAGAAGAGGGGACTTCCCAATTCATTTTATGAAGTCAGTATTACCCTGATGCCAAACCAGATAAAGACCGTGTAAAAATAATAATAAAAACCAATACCCCTCATGAATACAGGTAGAAAAATTCCTTAACAGAGTATTAGCAGATAGAATTTGGCAATATATAAAAATAGTTATAATCATGACAAGTGGGTTTTTTCCAGAGATGTAAGGCTATTTGAAGACCATCAGTGTATATATCTACTATATTAACAGGCTAAAGGCAAAGGACCACTTGATAATATCAATCGTAGAAAAACATTTCACAAATTTCTTTTTTTAAATTTTATTCGTTTGTTTTTTAGAGAGAGAGGAAGGGAGGGAGAAGGAGAGGGAGAGAAACATCAGCGTGCAAAAGAAACATACATCGGTTGCCTCTACATGCCCCCGATGGGGACCGAACCCACAACCCAGTCATGTGCCCTGACCTCGGAATCAAACCAGCAACCTCTTGGTTTGTGGGACAAAGCTCCAGCAACTGAGCCATACCAGCCAGGGCACATTTCACAAATTTCATTATGTATGCCTGGACAAAACTCTCAGAAAAATAAGAATAGAAGGAAATGTATCAACTTAATAAACTGCATCTACAAAATCTCTTCAGCTAGCATTATATTTGATTGCGAAGGACTGAATGCTTCTCACTAGGATCGGTGCCAGGCAAGGAGTTCTACTCTCATTTCTATTGCTCAGCGTAGTAATGGAAGACCAAGTGTGTACAATCAGGAAAGAAAAGGTAGTAAGGCAAGCAAAGGAAATACAGACAACAGTCTGGTGATGACGGGGGGTGGGCCTCGGGTAGGGGGGAGGGAGAGAAGAGGGTAAAGGGGATAAATGGCGACAGAAGGAGACTGGACTTGGGGTGGTGAACACACACTGCAATAACCAGATGATGTATCATAGAATTGTACACCTGACTATACAATTTTTAGCCAATATCACCCCAATAAATTCAATAAAAATGTTTTTAAAAAACATACAGCTCAGAAAGGAAGAATTAACATCGTCCCTCTTTGCAGAAGTAAAAGTATCCCAGGGAGTCTACACGCACTAGAGCTTAAGTGAGTTCGGCAGAAGTTGTAGAACACGCGAGGAAAACGCAAGTCTACTGTATTTCCGTGTGCTGACAGTCACTGTGAAGATACCAAAATTAAAAATACAGTACCATGTATAATCACTCCAAAAAATGAAGTAGGCGTGAATCTAACTAAAACACGCACGAGATTCGTGTGCCCAAAACGACACAACCCTGACGAGAAAAATCAAAGAGCTGAACGTTCGGAAAGATGTGACGTTCATGGGTCGAAACAGCAAAGATACGACTTCTCCTCCTCAGACTCGGCCCAGGTTTACTGCATTACCCCAGCAAGATACCTTCTGTAGACATAGACAAGTCTATTCTGAAATTCATATGAAGCAACAAAGGGCCTAGAATAGCTGAAACGATTTTAGGGCTGAAAAAAACGAAGGAAGTGGAAGGGACCGCTGTTCCCAATATCAAGGCCAACACCCATGGCCACAGCGACTGACAGTGTGGCGGGGCCGGGACGCAGGAAACGGGACAGAGCCGCAGGGAGTGCGCGGGGTCTGACAGAGCCGCCGCAGTTCGGGCAGGAAGACCGCCTTTGCAACCAGCGGGGCGAGGCGTTGGGACATCCCCGGCCCCAGAATGAGCCTTGACCTAAGGGTCACACTTACACAAGGATCAGCTCGAAAGAATCACGGACTCCAATGTAAAACCGAGAAAAAAGCAGAGAAAATCTTTCGGACGTAGAGCCAAACAGATCCCTACACAACTAAGCACACAGCTAAACACGACTCAGCGGCCGCGCTCTTGGACGCTTGTCCCGGAGAAGTCGACGCTCGTGTGCGCGCAAACGCCCGCACCCCGACGCTCGTAGCGCCGCCGCTTGTCCGCCACCCACCCGGCACAGCGCCGACATCCCGGAGCGGTCAGGCAGCGGTGCCCCCCACCGTGACCCCGCCACCCCGCGGAGCAGAACGCCACGCAGCACCGGGCAGTGGCCGATGCACTCCCTGCACCCCGGACAAAACTCCAGGGAGGTCTGCTGAGTGAGAAGAGCCAGTCCCAAAAGGCTACATACTGTCCGATTCCATCTACACCACATTCTTGAAACGACAGACACAGCAGATTAGTGGCTGCCCGGGGTTAGGAAAGGGAAATGGGAGGAAGTGGGCGCGGCTATAAAAGGGGTGGGGGGGGGCCTCCTGGTGGGATGGACGCTCTGCATGGGGTCGGTGGGCGGCCTGCCCTGAGGTTTTGCAAGTGATTGTCACTCGGAGACACGGGGCACCAGCTGCACGTCTCTGTACTATTTCTCACAACTGCCTGTGAATCTACAATTATCTCCCAACCAAAAGTTTAATTTTAAAACTCTGGGAATAGAACAGGTTATTATCATCAACCATGATTGCGTAATTTCACTTCGTTTTCCGGCTAGGTCTTTATTTGGCTTCCTATGAAAGTGAGAGCCCAGAGAACCACACAGAAAAAGAGAGGTGCAAATCTCTCAGGTGAGTCTGCACGCCCGGGTGGGAAGGGACTGGGGACTGGGGGCCTGGACAGGGCTCAGGGGCTTCATCAGACCGCACTCGTCCACCTGCGGGGAGCCCCCAGCCCCTGGGGACAGAGCACAGGTCAGGCCACGACCCCAGGCTGACGGTGGGACTCAAGGGGTTGATGGAAGAGGAGGCTGGTGGCCACCCCTGTGGGCGATCAAGACCTATGCCCCCAGGGCTCGGGAGTCCTAGTCCCCATCCTTGTGCCAGAAAGCGGGGCATGCACCTTCCTCCCCGTTCAGCCCATTGGCACAGCTGAGTGGCGGGCGGAAGTGACCGACATCAGTGGGCCTGAGCCTAGGACATGGCGTGAGACCCCTGGGGTGGGAGGGCACCTGCTGAGGGGGCCACACGCTGGAGAGAAGTGTAACCAGGGTTGGGCCTGTTTAAATCTGCAGGTCTTCTATTTTGGGGAAGACGTGAGGATCGGGAAGCTGGAGGAGGAGAGGAAGCCCTCTGCAGCCCCAACTCAGAGGTCAGGGGGGCTGAGTGCCTCACGCTTTGCACACAGTGACCCTGTGGCCTGGTGCCCGCCACGCCGACCACATGGCTCAGGGGACTTTTCTTCTCCTTTGGTGGGACCTTGACCCTGGCAGAGCCCAGGACCTCCAGACTCATGAGTGTCGCGTGCCTCGGGGGCCCTGCCTTCAGGTCCGTGGTGGCCACATTGCTGGGCAGTCTGTCCACCCTCCACGAGGACCCACTCTCACAGGTGACTCCGGCATGGAGGCCGCCAGGGGCCTGAGAGCCTTCGCGTCTCCAGCAGGCGTGCGGGTGCTGTGAGAGGGGCCTGCACTCTGCAGAGGGCCCCTCCCCTGCCCCTTGAGATGGGCTGGTTTCTGCAGCCCTGGGCACCCCTTTCTGGATCTTTCTGGTATCAGGGGACAGCTTTCTGGTGACAGCTGGGATGCTGGCCAGCAGGACAAATTTGAGTCACGGAGTTGGCGACGTGTACAGTGCATTGTAAACTGTCGAGCTGGCATAAACACATTCGTATACCACGCGTACTATGTCCACGTCGCGTCTCTCACCGTGGGCTTCTGCCAGCATGCAGGCCTGGGAATGCTGTGGCCTTGGGGCAGGGGCAGGTGTGACGGCCACCTCCTCCCCATGGCCCCCAGGCCATGCGGACTGACAGGACCTGCTGTGGAGTGAGTGCTTGATAAACCTTGGGTGAGCAGATTCCACAGCCCTGTGCACAGCCAGATGCCTCTCTTGTTGAGGGTGGGGCAGCAAGGGGAGTCTGAAGCTGGGGAGGCACTGCCAGCCCACCATGAGACTCCTGCCGTGGGGCCCCCACTCAGCCCCTTACACACCGAGCCAAGGGCCAGGAAGCAGATAGGCCATGGAGCTGCTGAGCCCTCCCCTGGCGTGTGATCAGGCTCCCCAGCCAGGAAGCCCGGGAGTGTGATGTGCGCTGCCATTCCTGGTCGGGACGTGCTGGGCAGGGAGGTGTGCATTGCGGGTGAACTGGCATAGCCTGGCTGGCTCCCGGCCACGTCAGGCCCCAGCCAGCACCAGTCTCAGCTGTCTGGGCAGCAGGGTGACCCCAGGACCTTGACAAGACTCCCAGAGGGCCAGCAGCCTGGCAGAGGCGAGGGGCACTGCATGTAAGGGTGAAGAAGGGGCTGCTCTGTGCTCTGCCCAGCCCCCCTGCTCCAACTAAGACCTCAGAAAGGCCGAGTCTACAGGAAATGGGCGGCAGAGCAGGGACTGGCCTTCATGAAGTATGAGGCTCCTGCCCGCCTCATACTGCATCTAGCTCCTGACAGGGGCCTGGGCAAGGCCCTTGGGGCCAAACCCAAGGTGTCCCAGGGGTCCCTGGAGCTGGCTAGAAACCCCTCCTCATCCCCTCAGCCCCACCCAGCGTGCTCTTTCGGGGTCTGACCTTTCCTGGGGCTACATCAGCGGGAACTGTCTGCCTCCTGGTCACACTGAGCACGGCCTCTCAGGAGCAGGGCAAGTGGCACAGAAGGAGTTAGTGGCCTTGCAGACACATGATGGCAGCTGCAGGGCTGAGGGCCTTGGGCTCTGGGAGGCTTTTCCAGGGTGCTGTTCCCACCAGAGGGAGCTGTGCCCTACCCCGGCCACAGGAGACATTTGGAAGGAGGCTCCCAGCCCACACCAAGGACCCAGGCGTCACCGGTCTCCTGGCTCCCTCTTCTCACTCCTGAGTAACTCAGTGCAAGGACTTGTGAGGAGACCCCAGAAGCTGAGCTTCGGGGACGGCAGGTGGACGCAGCTGGCCAGTGTCCTTCCCTGCATCCCACAATCCCCCACCCAGGCCCGGGATCCCAGCTCTCTCTCTCCAAGGCCAGCCCCCAGGGGCCTCCTAGAACCATGCTCCCTGTAGCCAAGACCCAGCTCAGCAGGCTGAGTCTGTGGGAGATGGCAGCAGACTCCTCCCAGCTGTGAGGAGCTCAGGGAAAGGATGCTGGGGAAAGAAGTGCAGGGCCCATGCCTGGACCTCCAGGGCAGCCAGCCACTCACACTTGTCAGTGCTAATAGAGGGCCCAGGCCTGCAGTCCCCACGCCAAGGAAACGCCCTTTCCTGTTTCCTACTGCTGTGGCCTTGCACTGCTCTTCCCACTGCCTGGCATGCTGTTCCCCACCTTGTTGATCTAGTCAGAGCTCCAGCCTCTGGGGAAGGAGTCCTGACATGCTCACCAGGCCCTCCGTGGCCCAGCACAGATGGATGTCAGGGGAGGATGGTGAGGTGAGGCCTGGGCTCACCCCTAGTTTGGGGGAGGGTACAGGACAGCAGAGAAGGGGGCAGCCTACGACCAACCTTGTTGAGATGCAGGGCCGGGTGACAGGGACTGAGTGCAGTTTTGTCTCAGGTTTATGGAAGGGGCCCTGAGCAGGCTCTCCACCTCTCTGAGCACTGAGTGCAGTTTTGTCTCAGGTTTATGAAAGGGGCCCTGAGCAGGCTCTCCACCTCTCTGAGCAGCCATGAGGTGCCGGACCCCAAGGCAGCTGGGAGGAGGGCCTTCCCTCCGAGCACCTGCCCAGCAGCCCCCGGCTAGGGATCCTCGTGCCCTTTCTCTGGGTGCAGCCTCGGAGGCCAGAGTGAGGTGGTACCCCGCTCACAGCCACACAGGTGGTTCCTTAGCCACATCCAGGACTCAGGGCCCTTTCCTGCAGAGGGCCTCTGTCCTTCCACCATCCTGCTCAGACGGCCCACAGGGACTCCAGTGGGTGGGGCCTATACTTTGGGGGGAGCGAGGCAACACAGGCAGTGTCCCAGACTGGTGCCCCTGAGGCCCTGCTCGGTGCCCCCAGACACAAGCCCAGAATGCACCCTGGTGTGAGGCTGCCAGCTCAGCCATGCAGCAGGTGCTCAGGCCTCAGAGCTGCAGGCCAGCCAGTGACCTCACTGTGCCCAGGAGGCCAGGAAAGGGCTGTGGCTAGGGTCTCTCCTTTCTGCCTGGCACTTTTTTCTGAGCCCTCTGGGAAGGGAACAAACAGGTAGGTGGGGGACAGGAAGACTTCCCCAACCGGGATGTGCCTCAGAGGCGTCAGACCTGGCTGAGGTTCAGAATGGATTCATTCTCACGTGGGTGACTGGGGGTCCTCGAGGCCCTGCCCACATTGGGGCATCCTTGAAGAGCCCCCCAAATCCCGCCATCCCCCACGCCCTGCAGGTCCCTGGGAAGGTATCTTGTCATGACCTTATCCCCAGAACCCAGCCATAGCCAGGCCTCTGGGAAAGCCTGTCCCTTTGACGCAGCAGCCCTCCGGGCAGGACCCCAGGTGACCCCAGGGCAATCCTCAAACAGGTGACCAAGTTGTCCCAGCACAGACCCTATCCCTGGCAGCTCAGGGACAGACAGCACCTGTGTGGCCCCTGCCCCTCAGGTCTCTCAGGCAGGCCTCAGGCCTCGGGCCACTGTGTCCCACCCTGTTACAGGACTCATCTGAGGTCCTTGGGGGGGGGCACCCACCCGCAGCACCGCCAGCAATGACCCCCCCAGGCTCGAACTCTCTGCTGATGAGCCCATTGACGGTCAAGAGCCACGGCTAGGGTGCCACTCAGCTGGACGCTCCATTTCGCCGCTAAACTCGGCTGTCCGGTGTGAGCGCCCAGCCTCAGCCCAGCAAACCCCACGAAACTGACAGCACCTGATGGTGCTGTCACTGTCCCCCAGAGCCAGTGCTGGTGAGCAGGGAGCTGGCTGAGCCCATCGCCGCAGCCTTGAGCACAGACAGCGCCGCTGAGATGACAGACCCACATCCCTGACGCGCCACACAGCAGGCATAGCGTGCAAGCGTCGGTGTGAAAGGGACAGGAAAGGATGAGCATTTGCATTCACTTGTATTACATTAAAAAAATCTCTTAAAACTTTTAACATTAAAAAGTACACAAAAGCCTAATAATAACAGTTAACTTCTGAGAAATGTGCACTGGGTGGATAAAGACTTTCTGCCTTTGAATCATGCCATGTATTACCTATTCAGATTAATGAACTAAAATGTCTAACACACACCCATCTCAGAATCTGAGGGGAGAGAAAACTGCGACCAACTTCCAGCTGTGGGAGGTTTCTCTGGCATGGGATTACCAGACAGGGTTTGCATACTCTTGCGTTTCATGGAGTATTGCTTCCTAGAATGCTGGTACCAGCCCATGTGCCCGCCAGCAGGGTTCAGGGGCCTCCCAATCCTTGACAGCACTTAGTATCATCAGGATATGTTCCTGCTGCAAGATGCGTGCGCCAAAATGAAGAAATAAATCAGGAAAGATGATGGCAGTCAGAAATCACAGCCTCTGCCACTGGGCAAGAACAGGCATGTCCTGGGGAGAGGAGTGAACAGGGTAGACTCAGAGCAGGAGGCAGCCCCACGGGAGGCTGCAGGGGCAGAGCCTGGGGTCCCAACCAGAGTGCCCTGGAGATGGAGCATGAGAGAGACAGGGAAACAAGGGATGGCTGGATTTGTTATAAGCCCTTTAACCCTACAAATTATTTTCAAGCAGTTCTCTGATTTTAAAAGTAACTTTAAAGCCAAATCATAAAATTTCATTCAAGCAACATACAACAAAAAATCTCAGTGAATCACTGTGAGCGGCAGGCTCGGCTCCCGCACCTGAGAGGCCTGTGGACTCTCCAGGGGTCCAGCACCCAGAGTGGCGAGCAGGGCGACAGGCAAGCTCAGGGGCAGCTGAAGGTGATGTACCTCTCAAAGGTGTCTCCTTCCAAAGTAGTGCGATCCCAGCACACAGTGGGTGGCTAGGGCACAGGGAGGGGAGGGACAGGGACGTGTCTCAGGGCAGTGGCCATGAAGGACCTCCTCTGGCACCAGGAGCAGAAACCTCAGAGTGGAGGCAGGAGGAGCTTCCCCCCACCCCACCAGCAAAACCAGCCTAACGGTTGAAAATGATTGAAAAAGAAAAAGCTTCTGGAAATTGTCTTAAGAGCACAGAGTAAATGAAGAAAATATTAAGAAAATATACCGAAGCTCAGACTGAATGGCCCACTCTCCCACTCTTGGCTCTCAGCTCAGCTAACAGAGGCTGTGCCCCAGGCAGGTGCAGCCAAGAACACAGGGCCCCCGCAGGCCCCAGCAAGGTTCCCTGTCTCCCCCAGAGGAACAGGCGCAGACATGTCTCAGCCCCTCCCCCGAACCCTGCTCCTTGTGGCCAAAGATAAATCTTGAGTACGTACAAGATGAGTGGTCAGGGCCCCCTTCCTACACTGGCCCCCACATTCGTAGGGTGGAAACTTGGCCCCAGCTGCTTCAGTCAGAGGACATAGGAGCCCCAGTCACCCTCACCCCAGCTCACTTGCAGGGTGAGATCCCACAGTGGGAGAGGCCAGCCGGGAACAGTGGGCCGAGCTCTGGGAAGGGTCTTCTGACTAAATGGCAGGTGCATGAATGAGAGGGTGGAAAGCAAAGTAGGCGGCTGGTGCATGAAGAGGATTTTGACTTTTACCCTCTAGGTCCTTGGGAGTCATCGAAGAGTCGTGATCCCTGACAGGGTCACATTCTTTTCCCTGTTGTCAGTCTACCTATTGGGAAAGAGGGAACCACTGAGGGCAGACAGGCCATCAAGGAAAAGAGGCAGTGAGTAAAGAGTTAGGGGCAAAGCTTGCCCAGGTAGATGGGTGGGTGGTTGGATGGATGATGGATGATGGATAGATGGATAATTTATGATGGATGGATAGATGGATGGATGGATGGATAATGGATGGATGGATGATGGGTGATGGATGGATGGATGATGAATGGATGATAGATGATGGATGATGGATGGGTGGATGGATGATGGATGGGTGGATGATGGGTGGATGATGGATGGATGATGGATGGATGATAGATGGATGATAGATGATGGATGGGTGGATGAGTGAATGGGTGGAGGGAAGGTGGGAGGGAGAAGTGGAGGCAGGGAAAGCAGGACGGTTGGACAGATGGGACAAAGTGATGGAAACAGACAGTGTTAAGGAAGTAGGTTGCACAGGACTTGGGGATCGACTGGATGTGTAGGACTAGTGTGCTGCAGCCCAGGGCTCTGACACACAGCCTCCCAGAACTGCCCATACCCTCTGCTCCTACATGTGACCCCATTTATATCCTCGTTAATCAATATTAACAGCCTGCTGGGTATCCTTTTCCATCTTTCTCCTTGTTCTTATAAACATATATAGATGAAGAGATAGTGGTAAAGGAGTTTTTAACCAAATTTGGAATTTTTTTTAAAGATTTTATTTATTTATTTTTAGAGAGAGAGGAAGGGAGGGAGAAAGAGAGGGAGAAAAATATCAATGTGTGGTTGCTTGTTATGCTCCCTCTACTGGGGGCCTGGTCCACAACCTAGACATGTGCCCTGACTGGGAATCAAACTGGCGACCCTTCGGTTCAGAGGCTGGTGCTCAATCCAGTGAGCTACACAAGCCAAGGCCCAAAGTTGGATCTTATTGTTCACATTACAGCTGGCTCTCTTCTGTTAACGCAATAGATCCACTTGTTTCTCACTCTTTTTAAATGGCTGTATGACACCAAGTCCCTCGGTGTATTATTCAGCCCTTCTCCCTCTGATAAAATAGGACTGAGGGGAAGGGACAGCAGGAAAGGGCCCAGTTTCTTTTCACTGTAACAAGACTAAAATATTGTGTGTGTATCCTGCTGTACTGTATTTTTAACTCTATAGAAATCAAATGGATGCAGCAAAAAGATCATTGAATTTCACTACATAAAATTAAGGACTTCTGTTCAAAGAAGTAGAGAGTGGGAAAGTTAGTGGGCAGATAATAGACTGGGAGAAAATATTTGTGAAGTCTAAAATTGACGAGGACTCAATGCCTAGATTCTACAGCAGACGCTGTAAACCAGCAGTAAAAAGATTAGAGAAAACCATTTAAAAGTGAGCAGAGGAGGCAGACGGCAGAGACACCAGTCCTGAAAGTGACACCTTCATGAAGGAAAACTAAAACACCAGGAGAAAGCCCATGAAAACCAAGGTGAAAAACCACTTTATACGCAAGTATCAAAAATTAGGAAAGTAGAAAACGTCAGCTATGGATGGGACAGCGAGGGGACAGCTCCTGCTGCTGCGAAGAGACGTGCTGTGTGACAGGCAGGCCGGCAGGCCCATCAGCGGCATTGTGAAAAGTTATGTGTTCACGTGTCCTATGAACCAGGGGCCTGCTCCTGGGTGTGACTCCCTGCTGCCCCTCAGTGACTGCATAGAGGTGCAGGATGCAAACCCACCAGACCCCAGAGAGGAGAACCAAAACCATGCTAGTATTTTGGAAGGGAGTATACGGGCCTGATACATGTGAATTACATGAACTTCTAAAAATGCAACAGCACTCCAAAGGAGAAGTAAGGGTTAAACTTTAATAAATATCGACAAATCACCTTCCCAAAAGGCTGAGTCAACACCTCAGCCAGGAAGGAAAGAGACAGTCCCGGAGAGCCTGTGTCCCCACAGGACACCCAGGAAGGGCACGAGAGGGCCCTTGGCAGAGCTGTGGCCAGCATCAGCAGGCTTTGCTCTTGAATTTTTGACTAATTTCCAATAAGATTTTATTTTATTTTTTAAAAATATATTTTACTGATTATGCTACTATAGTTGTCCCATCCCCCCCCCCTTATCCCCCTCAGCCCTGCACACCCCTTCCCACCCTTATTCCCCCCCTTTAGTTCATGTCCATGGGTCATATGTATGAGTTCTTTGGCTTCTACATTTCCTATACTATTCTTAACCTCCCCCTGTCTGTCTTCTACCTACCATTTATGCTTCTTATTCCTTGTACCTTTTCCCCCTCTCTCCCCACCCACTCCCCTGCTGATAACCCTCTGTGTGATCTCCATTTCTGTGATTCTGTTCCTGTTCAAGTTGTTTGCTTAGTTTGTTTTTGCTTTTGTTTTTTTAGGTTCGGTTATTAACAGCTGTGAGTTTGTTGTCATTTTACTGCTCATATTTTTATCTTCTTTTTCTTAAATAAGTCTCTTTAACATTTCATATAATAAGGGCTTGGCAATGATGAACTCCTTTAACTTGACCTTATCTGGGAAGCACTTTATCTGCCTTTCCATTCTAAATGATAGCTTTGCTGGATAGAGTCATCTTGGATGTAGGTCCTTGCCTTCCATGATTTTGAATACTTCTTTCCAGCCCCTTCTTGCCTGTAAGGTTTCTTTTGAGAAATCAGCTGACAGTCTGATGGGAACTCCTTTGTAGGTTACTGTCTCCTTTTCTCTTGCTGCTTTTAAGATTCTCTCTTTATCTTTAATCTTGTCTAACGTAATTATGATGTGCCTTAGTGTGTTCCCCCTTGGGTCCAACTTCTTTGGGATTCTCTGAGCTTCCTGGACTTCCTGGAAGTCTATTTCCTTTGCCAGATTGGGGAAGTTCTCCTTATTTTTTCAAATAAGTTTCCCATTTCTTACTCTTCCTCTTCTCCTTCTGGTACCCCTATGATTAGGATGTTGGAAGGTTTAAAGTTGTCCTGGAGGTTCCTAAGCCTCTCCTCATTTTTTTGAATTCTTGTTTCTTCATTCTGTTCTGGGTGAATGTTTCTTTCTTCCTTCTGCTCCAAACTGTTGATTTGAGTCCTGGTTTCCTTCCCATCACTGTTGGTTCCCTGTAGATTTTTCTTTATTTCACATAATGCAACCTTCATTGCTGCCTGGGTCTTTTTTACACTGTTGAAGTACCCAATGAGTTCCTGGAGCATCCTCATAACCAGTGTTTTGAACTATGCATCTGATAGGTTGACTATCTCTTCATCCCTTAGTTGTATTTTTTTTCTGGAGCTTTGATCTGTTCTTTCATTTGGGCCATTTTTTTTTTTTTTTGGTCTCGGCATGCCTGTTACATAATAAGGGGTGGAGCCTTAGGTGTTCACCAGGGTGGGGCCACCCACAGTCGCTGCGTGGTGATGCTGTATGTGGGGGAGGGGTCCAAGAGGGAACAGTGCCACTTGCTCCGCTCTCTGCTGGTTTTCAGTCACTTCCCCCGCTACCCACAATCAAATTGGGCCCTTCTGGTGCTGATTCCCGGGTGGGAGGGCTTGTGTACATTCTAGTACCCTGTGGGTCTCTCCAACAAGCTCTCCTGTGAGGCTGGGAGTTTCTCCCACTGCCACTGCCTCAACCCCTACAGGTGTTTTCAGTCAGAGGTTTTGAAGCTTTATTTCCCCAAGCTGGGACCCTGAGTTGTGTGGTCTCACTCCCCAGTTGTTCCTCCTTGTTTATCCACACACAGATGTGGGACCTCCCAGTCCACAATCCTCCACCTTGCCCGGTTCACCAGCCGCCACCTTGCTGCGAGTCCTCTCTGCCCGGCTGCCTGTCTCCGCCCCTCCTACCGATCTGGATGAGTGTTTCTTCTTTAACTCCTTGTTTGTTGGACTTCCATACAGTTCCATTTTCTGTCAGTTCTGGTTGTTTTTTGTTTTAAAATTTGTTGTTGTCCTTCTTTGGTTGTGCAAGGAGGAACAGTGTGTCTACCTACACCTCCATCTTGGCCGAAAGTCCCCCAGATTTTATTTTAACAAATAGGTGACCATCCCACAGGCAGTAAGTAGCTTGCTGGTTTAATTTTTTAAGATACTGCATTAAAAATATGTATCTCGTGTACTGGATTTTTCCGTGTCCCCTTGAACTCTGAGCCTGGGGTGTGGTCCTGTTAAGCTGTTTGCCTGAAAGCTCCCAGAGGCCAGGTCCAGAGATGGAGCAGCCCAGCATGGAGCCACAGGAGGCCTCCGTCTGTCACCCTCAGGCGTGTGTGCCTCTGAGCAGCAGCCCCACCTATGCAGGTCTGCCACCCTGTCCCCAAAGCCAAGCTGCGCCTCCTGCACCCCACATGCCAGGTGTCAGATGTGCACCTGGATGGGAAAACCCTTCTGCCGACCTCCCGCCATCGATCCTTGCTGACCGGTGTACTTTTCTGCTCCAAGGTGCCTGGGTCTATTTCGTTCCCTCCGTTAAGCAGCCCTCCCTGAGGTGTCGCTTCAGCCCTGCTCATCAGGGGCACGGAGGGGTGTCACAAGGCTGTGGTCTCGACCCCGAGACCTCGCAGTGAAATCAGAGCTGGTGGCACATTCCCTGCTCACAAACAAGCCTTTTCTTCAGCCAGACACCCACCTGCTGAGACGCTGCCATCGCAGGAGATGGAGGACCCCGGCACTTACCCCGAGGGGACTTGGGTGAGGAAGTCACCTGCCTCCCACGTGAAATGTAGGAAGGTGCTAAAAACTCCGCCATCCAGGTTAAAGGTGTCTAATGCAAATTTCTAAACCAAATTCATGCAAAAAACTCATGATAAACAAAATGTCAACACTTTAAATAAAGACGGGATTAAATTTTCCCTTCGGCCTCAGACTCCAGCACTTGGAGTGATCCCGTCTTCGACTTTCAAAAATATTGCATAAAATATTATTTATGGTGGTGACTAAGGTTTGGGGCAGCCTTCTTAAACATAGTGCCCGCAGCCGGCACGTCACTCATTTGACCCTAGTCCAAGACCCAGCAATTGCTTCAGAGAGTCAAGCCTCCCCAGTAAATAAACACTGTTGTGAGACCCAGTGATTGGGTGCCTGCCCAAGAGAAGTGACAGTAGACGCCCACACAAGAAGTTGTGTGTGATGTCACAGCAGCATCATTCATAAAAGCCAAAGAGGAGAAACAGCTCCAATGCGCATCAACTGACGAGCGGACGATCCACACTAGGGCCTGCAACTCGGCTGGAAAAAATGGAGGTGCTGACGCCCCAGAGCAGGGATGAGCCTCGGAAACACGGTGCCGAGTGAAAGAAGCCAGACACAAAAGACCACATGTTGTCTGGTTCCATTTACGTGACGTGTCCAGAACAGGCAAATCCAGAGAGGAAGGAAGCAGATCCGTGGTCGCCGAGGGCTGTGGGAGGGGGATGAGGAGCAGCGGCTAATGAGCACTGGTTTGGGGTGGTGGTGTCTGTTTTCTTTGAGTGCTGGACACGTTATGGAATTGGATAGTGGTGAAAGGGGTGGAACTTTGAGAATATAGTCAAAAGTACTGATTGCGCCTTTAAAATGGTAAATTGCATGTTATGTGAAATTTTGTTATATGATGTACAAGTTGAAGAAAAGAAAATAAGGTAAGGTAATCAACAGAGTCTAAGAGACGGGACATTAAGGAGACCAGACAGGTTTCTGTGAAGGAAGGACACTCGATGGGACCTGAGTCAGCAGAAGAAGTCAGCTGTGCGTTTAGGTAGGAGAGCACTCAAGGCAAAGACGCCATCCGTGCAAAGGCCCTGCGGCAGAAACATCCATTGTGGAGTCATCGCATAAATAGATTTTTACCACCTGCTGTTGCTAGGCATTGTCCCCTGGGGATACCACAGAGGACAAAGCTTCCTATAACACAACGCCAGAATGTGAAAGTGGCCAAGGACCAGGAAGGAAAATGAAGTCGAGAGGGGAGAGAGTATGAGGTGGGAGGAGCAGGTGGTTAGAAGGAGCCTTCTGAGAAAGGGACATTTGTGCAGAAAGGCAAGTGCAACGGGGAGGGACAGCAGAGAGGTGGAGGGACCCAGAGGCAAGGGCTGGGGCTGCAGGCGGACCCGGGGCTGCGCTGGGCTGTGGTGGTACGGAGAGCTGCTAGAGGGTGTAAGCCAGCCAGCGGCACGGCTGGAGTCGTTTCCACAAGGTCCAGTCAGCCCGGCTGCCGCGGACTCCTGCTCCCGCCTCCACCACGGCAGAGCTAGACAGAAGCTTTATTCAGCAGGTAGGACTGCTTTTCAAAGGAACTCTCACATCACCTAAGTCCCAGACAGGACACTGATTGGAGCTGAACAACTCTGGATGTATGGATTCTCAGGGCTCCACGGTGGACCCCACTCAGGGTCTCCAATCCAGCAGTTTTAGAGGACCCGTGGCTGTGGCACTTCTGGCAGATACAGGGCCCTGGACCCACTCCTAGGACTCGGGCTCAGGGCCCCAGGGCCTCCCCTGTTGATGCTGATAATCCAGTCCCCAGGTTAAGAAAACAGCAGCCCTGGCTGTGCAGAGCATGGAGCAAAGGCACCGTGGGACCGCCTCCCAGACCCCTCGGCCCACCCGCGTGAGGCTCCAGCTCTCTTAGCTGGAGATCATGCGTGCCAGTCTGGGTCCCAGGCTTCCCTGGAGATGCCGCCCCACCTGCTCGCTCTGGGCCACATCTCCAGACGGCCATTCTGCAGTCCCCAGTGGCCCCCTGCCCAGCTTTGTTCGGCGCTGTGGACGCACTGTGGGTCCAGCTCTAAGCCACTCCAGCGGACAAAAGCCACACCCACATTTCTTTCTGGAAACAGCCCTTTTCATCCCCTGGCTGAGAATCAGGGGCCTGTGGGAAGCCTGTGAACCTGGTTAAAAGTCTGGGAGACACACTCGGGGTTCTTAGAGGCCACTTGTTCTGCAGAGATCATAGGAACCTACTAGGTGTCCCCTCAAATCTTCCCTAATGTTTCAGATCTGCGCCCTTACCTGGAGAATGTTTTGCTGGTAAAGAGTAGGGATAAACATTTTTATTTTTCAAACTAGGTAGTCTTGGCTTTTAACGTTTTTATCTAAACTCTGCTTCAAGACTGAACTGTAAATTCCTTACTTAATCTCTTACACTTTATTGCAGGCAGACAGAAGAGGGTCAGTTGGCACTTGCTGAGCTCTCCCCAGGGTCCTCCCAGCAGGCTCACTGGGCACAGTTTCGGTCTTCCACAGGTGACCGTGTTGCCAGGCCTCCCACCACTTCACAGCAGGGCCCTGCCTTCTCTCCAGCATCCAATAGCGCTGGCCACACTGCCCCTAAGTCCCCCCGGCCAACCCCCCCAAAGCCAAAGCCACAGGTTTCAGGTGTCCGGTATGACGACATCCCACCTCCAGGTGCTGAAATGTGTTCCAGTTAACCTCTGCTGCATAAGAAATTACCCCCAGCACTTAGTGGCTTCCCGAAAACAATCATTTTCTTTCTTCTCACAATTTTGTTGGTCATAAATTCAAGGAGGGCTCAGTTGCAGGTTCTTCTGCTCCAGGCCATGCCCACTAAGCTGTCTGGTGGCATCCACCGGCAGGCGGGTTGGTCCGAGACAGCCTCGCAGTGAGGGAAGTTCCCAGATTTCTCCTTCCCACGTGGGGAAAGCCCAGGTCTTTCCCTCCGTAAGGATCTTCCCTGTGAGTCTCCCTGATTACGCACATAGAGCACTTTACTTCTGACACTTCTGGTCACCAACTATGTGGAGGTTTTCCCCATAATGAGCAATTTCCTGTGACAGCCCCTGGGTGTCCTACAACTTAACGCAGTTCCGACACTGTCCACCTGGAGGCAGCATCAGATCCCACGGGTTGAGGGCTCGGTCCCACAAGACTACATGCCCACCCCATGCTTCAGACCACGCCTGGGTTTCCTGGGACTTGGCGCAGCCCTGGAGGCCCCAGGCGCCAGCCAGGAATCTGGACCGATGCTGGGCGGGCACAGGCTGCAGGGTTGGCTGCCTTCTTCAGAGAAGAAAAGAGAAACCAGGAATGTTGCCCCCATTGCGGGCTACTCTTCAAGGTCTGCCCCTTCCCTTCCATTCCCTTCCACTGTTCTCATGTCAGAGTCCTCTGCTGCTTCCTTGTTTAACTTGCCCGGCTTCTCAGTTGCAGCCGCCACACAGACAGACTACCGTGGTCTTGCTTCACCTTGGCCAGCATCAGAACCCATATATATATATTTTTTAAATGTTCCCATTTACTATGTGAGGTCAATATTAATTCCCCTACTTTAAAGATAAAAACTTGAGGCTTATAGAGGTATGGTCGCCGACTGAAACCCATATAGCCAACACTGGAGTGAAAATAGACACAATTAAAATTTGCTCTTGGAACAGGTGTTGTGGAGTGGAGTCGGAAAGCAGGAGGGGCAAAAAGGAAACAGGGAGCGGAAAGACAAGAGTAGTGGGGAGAGGGTGTGACACAGAAGGGGCAGCCAAGGAGGAGGCGAGAGGCGGGAAGGCGAGGGGGTCAGGGCAGCATCAGAGGGTGCAGCTCCGACTCTGCACGGGGCATCTCCCCAGACACACCCCTCCTCTATGAAGCGGGCATGAGTGATAAAGTGGTCCTACCCCTTGTCCATCAGGGCCATGGGCCGGTCAGCCCTGCTGGCCCTATTTGTCCAGGGCCAGCGGGGCAGGTCCCCACAGTAGGCTGGTGAGGAGGATTTTTACTCGGCAGCTGAGAAGATGCTGTCTCCCACCCGGAAGGAGCAAGGAAGTACGCTGCTCCAGCTACTTGCTGGCATCCACCTGCAACCGAAGAAACGCTGGAAACACAGCCCGTGCAGGAGGGCCCGCCTGCAGCCGCCTTCCCCGGGGTTTCCTCCTCAGGCAAGCCATGGAGGTCAGGGCTGCTGTTATCTGCGGCCGGAAGCGTCCTAACTGAGCCCCAGCCTGAGCTGCCCATGCTCGAGGAGCCACCTGGCCCCAGGTCGGTGCTGGAGAACTGCCTCCAGGTGCATCTGTTATTGTCCCTACCCAGATCTACCCCTACGACTGTCAGCATCCTTTGGAAAACCCTCTGTTACACCTTTTTTTTTCACATCAACAACCAATAAATTCTTCAACTCTCTGGATGCCAACCAATTCTGACACCAACAGGGTGCCCTGCAGCCCGATTTAACCCTGACACTAACGACCTGGCATTAGCACAGACCCCACAGCCCCGCAGGTCTGCCCCACTTCAAATGCCAGTCACAAGTACCAGATCCCAGGTGACTTGCATGTCTGTCTGACCCTGTGACAAAGTCAGGGGTTCCCACAACCCCCCTCTTCAGGTTCAATATTCTGGTAGGAGGATTCACAGGACTCAGGAAAACACTTTACTCACTATCACTATTAAAAGGCCATAACTCAGGAACAGCAGTGCGGAGGAGATACCTGGGCTACAGCCCAGGGCAGGTGTGCAGAGCATCCACGCCCTCTGCAAGCACCACCTGCCCAGCATCTTGGTGTGTTCATTGGCCTGGGAACTCTCCAGGCCCTGGTGTTTTGGGGTTTTATGGTGGTTCCAATACATAGACATGAAATCTCGGCCACAGGTGATTAAATCAGTCTCCTCCCTGAAGGCTGGAAGCAGAGAGGTGGGGCTGAGAGCTTCAACCTCTAACCAAGGCCTGGTCTTTCTGGCAATCAGCCCCCATCCTGAAGCTAATGAGGGGCCCTCTGCCTCTTATCTCCTGAGAGTACTGAAGACATTCTATCAGTCCACAAATGCCAATGGTTTCCGAAGCTGTGGGCCAGGAACCAGGGACCAAGACCAGATGTTTATTTTTTATTATATGCACCCTCCATTCTCAGTCCATGGGGCTGGGTCAGGGGGCTCATCTGCCTCCAGTGGCGAGGTCTGGCCAGTCAGGGCACCTTGCCCACCGACGCCAGCAGTTGGCTCAGTGCCATGGCACAAACCAATGGGACTCAGACTACGGGTGGGAGAGTCCTTCTCTCCCGCTGCGCCCTCCGGCCTCTGAGAGAACAGAGAGAATGCGCTCCCTGGACCTGCTGGAGGTCCCCTCGCACCCACATGGGGGAGCCTGCCTAAGGATGACAGCAGTGTTGGGGGGAAGAGAGGAGGCCCAGCTCTGAGGGTATCATTTGACCTTCTAGATTCTCTCGTGCCCAAGGTCAGACCAACCCTAGACTTTTCATATCTGACCAAGTGAATTCTCCTCCACAGAGGGTTTGACGTCTGATACTTGCTGCTGTCCCCATTTAGAACATACCACCCCGTGCCTGCAGGGACCCCCCAACAGCCCTCTTCACTCAGACCCCCATCCCAACTCTTCCTTCACTCTCCAAATTGGGCCCCCTCAGTCAGGAGGAGCTTTTTTTAGGCTAGGCCTAGTTTGGGAGTCTTTTAAAATAAGCAGTATGGGGGAAATTTCAGGAAGCCAAGACAGCTAGAGCCCCAGCACAGGGCTGTGCTCAGACCAAATAACAGGAAATCATTCACATAGCTGTGTAAACACAGAACAGTGGGAGAAAGCAGAGGGTCCAGACCCGGGCTCCTTCCCCTGGCTCCTCCACCACCTTCAGGGTGTGGCTTCTGTCATGACCTTGTGCGGGCAGGAGGAAGAGGTGGTAACAGCAGACCTTCCCTCTCAGTGCATTGGCCAAAAACCCATCGTGGTTGGAGTGTGCCTCGAGAGTAGAAATTTTAAATTCTTTGCTTACACATTCCAAGTACCTAAAATTGCTGTTCAATAAACATGTGTTGAATGAATGAGTAGACGCATGTGTGGGTGGGTGGGTGTTAGATGGAGGGAGGGAGGGAGGGAGGGAGGGAGGGAGGGAGGGAGGAGGGAAGGATGGGTGTCTGTACAGAGAAGTTGAGTTTTACCTCCTAAAGCCCCTACAGTGGATTCAGGCAAGGGAGAAGGGGCTGGAATGGCTACTGAGATCTGTTGTGGCCTCTGCCACCCATTACCCATGTGGACACGCAGTCTCCTGGTATTCCAGTGGGTCTTCATCCTCCACAGGTAGGGTCTCTTGGGAGATTTCTCCTTCTATGTATCTGAGAAGACCTGGATAACCCCATCTCAAACTTTCTTAGGAGATGCTTGCCCAGCACAGGACATATGCCTCACTGGGGAGGTACATTCTCCACCTTTCTGTAACGTATCCTGGGGCAAAAATGCTTGGCAGGAATGAGATTCAATTGTTACTCCAGAGAGGATAACAAGCTGGCCTCCTCTGCCTTTAGTAACAAGCCCAAGTTCATGCAATTCGGAACACAAGGCGTCTTCAAGAACATGGCCAGCAGGCCTAGTGTACACGTTACAGAAACATGAGGCTTATCTTCAGCAAAGCCGCACATGGTCAACAGACCAGATTTATGTCTATTTTTTCCCCAAGGGGTGGAGATAGAATCATTAAATGTACGGAGAATTCCACTGAGGGTGACCTCAAGCACACCCCGACTCTACCAGCCTGATGCCCCACAGCACCCCAACCTTCCTACCCATGGCTCCCCCTGCCACAATCCACCACTTCTAAGAGGGTCCTCAGTGGTCTTTTGATGGATCATTAAAGATGCCTTTTTCTGATTGCAAAAAGAACACATTTTGAAAACAGAAAAAAAAGGAAGTAAAAACAGTCATCCATAATCCCCCCATAAACCACACTATTTTTATTGTGTCCGTCTCTACCAGGCTTTGTTCACACATGCAGACTTACTCTACCCAGTGACTGCCAGGGTTCTGTTCTGTGTTCCGGGGCCGCACTCAGCAGCACGTCCCAAGCGCTCCTCGCGTTGCTACAGCGCACCCGTTATATTAATAGCTGCATAATCATCCTCAAATTTGTTGTGCTATAATTTGCTTAACAAATAAATGAGTTTGTTTTCCACTTCTTTTTTGCCCCTGGAGCGAATGCTGCAATAAATATCCTTATCACAGAGTTTTGTTTCACTTTTCTTGTGCTGAATGTTGTTTTAAAAGGCACACGGAGGCTGGTGTCAGCTCTGGGCTGGCAGCTTGCATTGCCTGGCTTCACCTGAATCCCCAAGCAGCTGGGCAGAGCAAAGCTGCTGGGCCTCTCACATCAGCATCTTGGCCAGCCACAGATGAACTGGAAGCACATGATCCTCCAGCTGGATGGCAGGTCTGAAGAGAGCAGCTTGGAACCCCCACTCTGCATCTGGAAGAAACCACAGCACTCACCGGGCAGGACATGGGATCAGGTGGCACGCAGAGCTACCCAGTCAGTCTCCTGTGCCCACCGGGCTGTCGGCTCTCGGAGGCTGTCCCCCTGCACCAGCTGCTGCAGCACTGGCCAACAGTCCAGGCCCCCTGAGTTTCTAGGACCAAGACATGGACAACTGACTTGAACTACACAGGTCAGGTGCTTCCTTCCTAGAGAGATGCAATGCTGACTTAGCCAACAGCAGTGCCCTGCTGGAAACACCCCTACCCCACCTGCCCGGGTCCCTAGAGCCTCGCAGGGACTGTCGTTACTGAGCCCAGCCTGCCGCCTTGCCTTCCCCTGGGTGAGCTGCCCCATAGCCTTCCAAAAGGGTCTCTTTCTGCACATGTCCCTCCTGCCTGTGAGTGGTGGGCTCTTCCAGATACAGCCAGGACCCCTGGCAGAGGGGCTCTGGATGCCCAGGGACCACCACTCCAGGTCAGCCTGAGAACCAGCAGTCAGACAAGAGGGCTGGCCTGCCCAGGCCAGCTCACCCCAGCTGGCGTCTCCCCTCCGTTCTTTCTACTCAGCCACTCATCACTTGGACCAAACAAATCTTGACAAAGGATGAGGCAATGCCTTCGATCCTGCTAAAAGGCAGCCACCCTGGCAGCCTGTGCCCACTCAGCACCGGCCCCAGGCCCCACTGAATTCCTGGACAGAGCCTCTGGCTTCCTGGGCTGTTCCAAGTACCAAGAAACCCAAGCATGGTCTGAATCCTCAGCCTGGCGTCTGCCGGTGGCATGAGAGGAGTGCAGCTCCAGAAACCAGCTGGCCTGGGCTCCCGCGCTAGCGCCACCCCTCACTGCTCACTAGCGGGGGCAAGTTCAGGGCAAAGAGCTCACTTCGCTGAGCTTCAGTTTCGTCACCTGCACGACGGCTGCAGCAATGCCCACGCCTGCGGACCCCCAGGAGAATTAAATTCCCTCCCCAGACCACGACAAGCTCCAAATCCGAGTTGTTTCGTGTCTCTGCACCCCTCTGTCCACAGGGAGTCTCACTCTACCTCACTGGAATGGCCCCCAGAGCCCCGGGGCTCAGAGGACAGCCAGGGCCTGCTCCCCTCGCCCCACCCACTGCCCTAAGGCCACGCCCCCTGGGCAGGGGCAGGGCGACTGCTTCCTTCCTTCCAGCAGACCAAGAGAGTAGTCGGGGCCACTTCCCTTTTTTGAGGTTCCTGGCATACCAAAAATGACGAAAAATGCAGCAACTGCTTACACAGCAACATTACAACGCAGCACAGGGGTGGGCCAAGGTAGCATGTGATACAAGAGCAAAGTCTGTGTCCCCAAACCCGCGACTGTAAACCTTTTGCCCACCCCTGTGTTCGTGTTACTGACAAGATAATTGCAGAACTCATCACACTTTCTGGCGAGTTCTGTGTGGGGCAGTCCAGGGCAAGACATGGCAGGGCAGCCATCAACTCCTTGCAATTTACTGGGGCTGGGCCTGCGCCCTCGAAGTCTGAAAGCTTTCAAAGAGATGTAACCAGACCCAACGCAGCACCTTCACTGGGTCCCACTCAAAGCAAACATTAGGGGTCAGGGGACATTTTAGATGTTTGGAAACACTTGAACAGGGAGGGCGTGGGATTATTTTATGGAATTACTGTTCATTGTCTTGGTCATGGTAAAAAAGAACAGCCCAAAGGGTCATAAAGGAGTTCATAAAAGAACATTTCAAACAACATGCAACAGGCAAAGCATGTGTGGCCCGATGTGAAGCACAGTGGAGCCCAGGTGGTGGGGAAAGTACTCCCCCGTGCCGTTGCTTCAGCTCTTCCTTACACTTGAAGTTCTTCATTAGGGAAGGCTAGACATTGTGGATCGTGCATTTTTCTAAGTAAGCTGCTATTACTATGCCCCTGCTTCCTGTGTGGGTAGGGCACTGGCCAGCCTGAATGTCCACCCACTCAGGATGGCCTGTTCTGGGTGATGTCTGTGGAGGGTAGTGTAGCAGTCCTCACCCAGACTGCCACTGGGACCCTCACGGTGTCTGTCCCTCCAGGAACAAGTCACAAGGACATGAGGTGACTGCGGGAGCTATAGTCTCCAGGCATTCACCATCTGGTTTGCATCTGTCAGAGCTGGAGAGAGAAAGGTCAGTGGGTCCACTCCACAGATGGGAAATGACCCCAGGGAGGACACGACATGACCTTGATGTTGCCCAGTTGATGTGTGGACAAACAGGAATTTGAACTAGTGGCATCGTTGTAAAGTACTTTGTGGAGAAGGAGGAGGTGGAGGGGGGAGAGAGAGAGAGAGAGAGAGAGCACGCGCAAGCCCTGATTCATAGTGTCTGACAATTTCTGTGGTGTAAATACCCCACCGCCACTGTGACCAATGTCCAGGCATGAGCGGTTTGATGAATGGCTTGCAAAATTCCTGAATATTTAACAGTCAGCACCATTGACTTGAAACCAGTCTCTGAAACTCAGTTCTCTGTCAGCATTTCCCACTTCGGTCTTTTGCACATCACTTTTACAATTTTGCCACATCTGTGTTCCACCTGACTATTACTATTAAATATTTTCCTCTAGGACACCTCACTTTTCAAATACAGGTGGCATTACTATCATTGAAAGTGAAATCACCTTCTACTATAAAGTAGAAGGTAATATTAACATGAACATTTAATTATTAAAATAAAAATGTTCTTTGCACTTCCTAAAATACCTTTTCTGTGCGATGGTGCTGGTGACTCAGAAGTGGTCCAGGTCTGGGGACCTGGGGCCCGTCCCTCTGCCTGTCCTCGGTAAAGACCATCATGTGAAAGGGCCTGTCACCGGGCCCTTCAAAAGGAGGGCACAGAAAATCAGGTAAGAACGTGAAGACGCTAGGGCAGCATTCAAAAACATCTCCGGTATGGTCCCTGCGTCTCTACAGGACACCTGCAGCATCTCTCAGGACTTCGGGGCCCACGAGGAAGACACTTGGAGCAGCCTCCTCAGGACAGCCTGCCCCAGGGGACTGCACTGGGTTTCTGCCACCACTTCCCCCTCTGCCACACTTTGGGGTGGGCTGTGTTAATGAGTAGCAGCAGCAGCGCTGAGGGCGGCCAACATGGATGAAGACCCTCGAGGGACAGAGCCCCAGGGTGGAAACAGGGAAGAGAGGTTCAGACAGGGTTGTCGGGAAGACAGCCTAAAAGTCAGCACTGATATCCACTAAAACTGAGTACCTGCCCTCTCATTTAGCCATTCTGCCCCAGACCACATGCTCTCAGCGAGGATTCCCTGGCCACCAAAGGACAGAGTCTTCACGACAGCCCATTCATCACAGCCCCACCTGGAAATCAGTACAAATACACTTTCCATCAACAGGAAAATAGACAAATCCCCTTTAGAATACTATACAACCAAGAAAAGCCAAGAGCTACAAGTACATGCAAAAAAGGGTCTCACAGACATGATATTAAGGAAAAGAAACTAGTGGGGGAGGAGGCTGGGTAGAGGTAGAAAAGGGTATAAGAGGGATAAGTGGTGATGGAAAAAAATACAATAAAAAAAACTATTAAAAAAAAAGAAACTATACACCAAAGAATGCATGTGTGATTCTGTTTCTGTGAAGTTCAAGAACAGGCAAGCTCCTCTATCATTACAGAAATCAGAATTTTGGAGTGCTAGTGACTGAGAGGTGTAGGGATGCTTCCAGGGGGTGCTGGACATGTTCTCCACCTTGATCTAGTAGGTGCTACCAAAAAAATTATTAATGGTTAAATGTAAGAAAAAGATATTTTGTAAAAACAACAACATAGGCAGGGTGAAGTGAGTGGGAAATAGAATGACATCTAAACCAGCACAGTTCAGTGACTAGGAAGGCCCTAAACAATAGTGCACATTTTGCAACCACACAAAAGATGCACTTCAAGCACATTACTGCGGTTGCCTGTGGGTTAGGAATGGGAGTGAAGGGCAGTGAGAAAAGGGAACACCGCACATAAATAATAAGGCAAAAGCCTCACGAGGACCAGAGGGGACCGTGTACCGTTTAAGCGAGAAAAGGAACATAAGGAGCAAGAGGAGGAGGAAGGGGAGGAAGAGCGAGGCTCTACACCCTACTTGGAGGGTTCCAACTCTGCCCAGGGAGCCCAGCTGGGCTCTGATTCCCAGAGACACGTAGGGGTTCCTTGGGGCGCTTCAGCCGCAGCACCCACTTCAGGCCTTGGGAGTGCCAGCATCACTCCCCCGAGAACTCAGGTGCACTCCTGAAGGAGGAAAGCCCTTCCAGGGAGGGGAGCGGAGAGGCTGGCCCTGGCCCTGGCCCCGGAGCTCTGCAGAGAGGCGGATTTCAGCCAGGGCTCACAGCTGGTGACCTGGGGTTTCTCCTGGGCTGGAAGTTGGGGCGGTTGGGGGGGGATCCCGTGTGCTGGAGTTAGAGAGACGGCCCGCAGAGAGGACAGGCTGGCAGGCAGTCCCTCCCATGCATCCTCCACGGCCCAGGATTGCCTGTGCTTGTATTTACTTAAGACTTTTAATGCATTCACGTTTTTTCAATTAAATAAACGTTTTAAAGGTAGTTTTGTCCAAAGTGTTGGCATGGATGTAGAGAAATTGAAACCGTTTTGTTCTGTTGGTGGGAATGTAAAATGGTGTGGCCACTGTGGAAAATGAACTATTTTATGATCTAGCGCTCCCACTTCTGTGTATTTACACAAAAAATTTGAATCAGTATCTCAGAAGAGACATATTTGTAGACCCATGTTTATAGCATTCGCAAGAGCCCAAGGTGGAAGCGAGCCAAGTGCTCATCGATAGAGGGATGAAAAAATGTGGCATAGACATACAATGGAATGTATTCATCCTTAAGAAGGAAGAAAATCTGACATACACTACAACATGGATGAACCTGGAGGACATTATGCTGAGTGAAATAAGGCAGACACAAAAGGACAAATGTTGCATGATTCCACTTATGTGAAGTACCTGGAGTAGTGAAATTCATAGAAACAGAAAATAAAATGGTGGGCTGGGGGGGGGGTTGTTTAATGCACAGAGTTGGTTTTCCCAGACGAAGCACTCTGGAGATGGTGGTGGGGATGCTTGCACATCCATGTGAATGTGCTTAGCGCCACTGACCTACGCACCTGAAAACGGTGAAGATGGTGAATTTTATGTTGTGTGTACTTTGCCACAATTTTTTAAAGGTAGCTGTGTATCACTCCCACAAATGGAAAACCTCTTGACCTGAAGACAAGGTCCCCACGAGATCAAAGCCAATGCCGCCCTCCAGCGCAGAGTGGTGCGGACGTCACCCTCCGTGCTCGCACTGCCAAGGCTGTGTGCAGAGCCCGAATCCCACTTTGTTCATGAGAAGATCAGCAAGTGCCAGGGAAGGGTTAGAAGTGTTTCAGAGCCAACTTTCTCCTTGACAACTTCAGGGGCCAGAAGAGAGCTTCAAAGAGACCCTCCTTCTCCCCACAGGGTAACCCTCCATAAACACTTCTCAGGCTAGGGGGCACGAACACGCTGCACTTTGATAGAACCTTAGAAGGACAAGGGCATAGGGGGCCTGAGGTGTCAGACAGGGGCAGCTAGAATATGCCAAGTGAGAGGAGGCTGTCTGGGCAGGAACCCCAGGTCTCAGGTGCCTGCTTTTGGGTACCTTGTCCCAAGGCCTCTCCACCGTGTGAAGAGGGGCCAGCTGCATCAGGGCCAGAGCAGGGTCCTCCATCAGTGCTGGGCTTTGGGAGGGGGCCTGGTTGCTTGAGTCTAGGGGCTGTACTTCCTGGAGGCAAGTAAATGAAATCCAGTCTCAGTAAGCGGAGTGGACTAGACAGACGATCATGGTGGAGGTGGAGGCTGAGAGGGTGGATGGAAGAAATTGGAGGGAGAAATTGTGAAGGATGCCGCTAAGAAAGCACCAGTGGACGATTTAAGTTTCAGCCCACATTCCCTCTATATCCCTTTACTGGAAACAACACTGTAATTCTCAGAGTATTTGGCTGAGCAAGGCTGACTCCACCCCCTCACTGCAGGAGGCAGGAGATACGGGCCCTGACACCTGTAAGCAACAAGGACACAGCCCAATACCCTATAAGCTCCTCAATTCAGCCTCACCTGAACTACCCTTCCCCTTCGTTTATGTTTTAGAAGGGTGCATAGCTGAACTGACACGGTGAATGGGTGTCTGCATTTCTTCTGGGGTGAAGAGGGTGGAGGTGGTGTCTTACCACCAATCTCCCCGTTGTCTGGGTCCTCTGGAGGTTTCATCTAGGCTGCAGAGGTCCTTCCTAACCTCTCAGGGGTCCTCACAGTTCCAGGCTAGCGGGTCCCCCATAGTCTTATTTACAGAGAACGCCCCTCCCCCACCATGATGTCACTTAATATGACTTAAAATTGACCAGTTGACATATTAAATCTCAGACATTTCATTTTAAAATTAATTGTAAAGTTTTAGCTTTTCTCTTTTGTATTCTCGTCTCAAACTTTCCCATAGGTTCCTGAAAGGCTCCTAGGCTACAGGTCCCGCTCCCATCGCTCCCGGAGGACAAACTGGACCCAGTGCGGGGGCCAGGGAAGGTCCCGGGCCGGCGCCCGCCCTCGTGCCGGCGGGCGGGAGCGGGCCCGGCCTCCACGCAGGCGCGCGGGGAGGGGCTGCGCCCAGGCCTGCGCGCTCCGCTCGGCCGGCGGGGGCGGGGCGGCGGGCGCGCGCCGGGGGCGGCAGCCAGACGGGCGGGACTTTGTGTTCCCCGGACCTTCCTTTGAGCACGTCCCACTCCCGCGTCCTCGCGAGGCACCCCTAGCTCGGCGGGCCCGGCCCCAGGGGTGGGAGGGGCCCGCCCCGTCAGCCTTGGAAGGACCCCGAGTGGACGGGCGCGCGCAGCCTGACCCGCCGTCCTCGCCAAAGGGCCCGCGGGCGCGTCCCCGCGGGCGGGCAGCGGACGTGAGGGTGACGAGCGGCGGCGCCGCGGTGCCGAGGAAGGCCGGGCTTGTGCTCGGCCGCGCGCCGGCCGCGCGCGCGCGCTCCCGCCGCAGCGCCGGCCGCGCCCGCCCCGCCTCTCGGCGCCGGCCCGGGAGCCTGGTCCGCGACCGGCGGCGGCGGCGGCGGCGGCCGGAGGGACGATGAGCGGCGCGACGCGGGCGGGCCCAGCCCGGCTCGCCGCGCTCGCGTTGCTGACCTGCAGCCTGTGGCCGGCGCGGGCGGACAACGCAAGCCAGGAGTACTACACGGCGCTCATCAACGTGACGGTGCAGGAGCCCGGCCGCGGCGCCCCGCTCACGTTCCGCATCGACCGCGGGCGGTACGGGCTCGACTCTCCCAAGGCCGAGGTCCGCGGCCAGGTGCTAGCGCCGCTGCCCATCCACGGAGGTGAGTGCCGGGCGGGGGCGCCCCGGGCGCGGGGTGGGCGGGGGTCCCCACCCCGCGCCGCCGGGCCCCCCGCGCCGGCCGGCTGGCCGGCCGTCGGCCCGGGCTAAGGTCTCGGTCGGGCGCAGTCCGGCCTGCTTGCGGCTGGGAAGGGGGCTCCGAGCGTGGCTGGGTTTTCCTGTTCGTCTTAAGGCTTGGGGCGCGTTCCTGTGCAGGCAGAAGGCTTGTTTGCGGGAGGGCACTGGACCGCGAGCTTGCAGGGATGGCTCAGACAAAGGAGGCTGTGCAGGAGCGCAAAACTCAGTCACGGGGCTTGGTCCTAAGCGGCCCGAGTCGCGGACTTAACGCTGCATTGCATCTCAAAGGATGAGGCCCTTTCCTCGCGTAGAAACGTGCGGTTTTTTTTAAGTGGCAAGTGGGGGCGGGGGCAATGGAAGAGGAAAATGGGCATCTTCCCTGTTGCTTTTGGCTCTTGTTCTGCCCCAGTAGTTTTGCTTCGGCTTGACGCCTGAAAATCTCAGATGGAAAATCCGATAGCCAAGTCTTCAGGTCACGGAGGCTGGCCAAAGGGGGAAATAGGTAAAATTTTCAAGAATTGTCTTTGAAGCCATTTAGCTTATCCTCTACTGAGCATAACCATGGGCTCTGTTTAATTATCTGGTATAAAACACGTTTGTAGAAATTACTGTTCATGTTTTAAAGGAAACTCTTCCACACTGTGGAGTATGATTCTTTGTTTTTTGGCCCACCGCGAACTTTTTCGAGAATGGCTGCTGTCTTCCCCACCCCCACTGTCACCCTGGCAGAGCTGGGGGGGGGGGGGGGGCTTTGAGCTGCTCTTCGGTTAAGAAGACCTAAAGCAGGCAGCCCAAGTGAGGTCAGGTGTTTGCGTTTGTACTCCAACGCAGGAGAGCATGCCTTCTGAGGTCTCTGTTGGTGTGCCTAGTGCCTCCTTGTTTTCTTCTTTGAAGGCATACTGGCTGAGGAAAACAGAGTCGCCTAAGGCTCTTAACTTTATTCTGTCCTCGATTTAGACCGGCCTTTTAAAAGTCTTCCTTTACACCAATAATCAGGTGCTAAGGATGCATTTCTCATCTCCACTTTGTTAAAAACAGCCTTCCCAGCTTACCCGTGGAAACAGCTTTGGTCTTTGGTTCATTCTGTAAATATTTGCGCGCCTGGTCTGTGCCAGTCACTGTGATTGGGACACACAATATTGCCACACTGTGGCACTGACAATGGTCGCCTGTGTTCTGGTGGAGGAGAACCACGAGGGTCACGTGGAAGGTAGGAAGAGGAAGAGAGCCTAGCTGCCCTGAAGCAAGAGCTGGCCCTGTGCAGTGTTGTGAAATCTGTGGTTTGGGGCTTGGTTCCCTAGGCCCCAAATCCATGACCATCACTTTAGTCAGGGGTGTCAAACTCATTTTCACCGGGGGCCACATCAGCCTCAGGGTTGCCTTCAAAGGGCTGAAATAATTTTAGGACTGTGTAAAGGTAACTACTCCTTAACTGTTAAGGAGTTGAAATTACATTCGGCCCTTGGAAGGCAACCACAAGGCTGATGTGGCCCCTGGTGAAAATGAGTGTGACACCCCCACTCTGGATTCTGGCCCCCAAAGTGCTCAACTGTGTGTTGCTTGCCGGTCCCTGGAACAAAAGCCCCACCTGGGAGAAAGCTTGTTTAAGGTGTGTGGATAGAAGGGTCTGGGAGCTGATGTGCACGAGGTGTGGGTGAAGGCTACTCCTGCCGCTGGGGAGACAGCCCGAGTGCTGTGTCGTGCGGTAGGGAACCCGGGCGACACTGGGAAAGTGCAGCAAGTCATCTGCCAGGTGGAATGATGAACGTCTTACCTCGTCAGGTTGTTGAGAGGCTTCAGTGGTTCCTGCGTTTTTAAAAGAGGGGTCTTGTTAGCAGAAACGAGCCTCTGAATTGGTGGGCTTTTAGACACTGAGGCAGTGTGTGCAGGCTGAGTCTGGGGCAGTTCCCCTGAGTGTCCTGCTCATCCTCTCCTCGCTTTGCTGGGGGCTCATTCTGTGTTTGCACAGCGGTTTGCTCCAGGTTTCCTCACGGTGCTTGGTTTGGGTCTGGCTTTGTGCTCAGGGGTCTGCACACAGAGGGTCTCTCCGTCCAGCAAACACAAATTGAAATCCTCCTGGGTGCCGAGCACCATTTACAAGGCATTAGGATGAGGGAGGAGCAACAGCAGTGAACGAAACAGATGAAAGTCCCCCCTTCCTGAAGCCCCCATCCTAGCCGGGGTCTCTGTAAGTCAGTTTACCTGAACCTGTGGGTTTACATGAAATCCAAGACATTTCGCGGCATTTGCCGTAGGAACTTACAGATGTGTCTTAAAAACAAGAATGATGGTAGAAATCTGTTAAAATTATGTTTAAGAAAATGGCTCATGTCGATATTTCAATTTTAAAAAATGAGTTAAGATTGGAATAATGTTTGCGTGTTTCACGTTATGATATTCTGGATTTAGTGAGTTTCATATTTTTATGCTTTTAGGAAAAATAGTACATTTCTTGGGACCTTTATGCTTTTATAGTTTTGCACTGAAAACCCTCAACATCTTTATTGAGGACTCACTGTGTCGACACTAAACAAAGTGATGGTCAAATTGCACAAACAAGAAGCTTGAGACATTTCCTGGCAAAACAAACAAACAAAAAACGCAGCTGTGGTCAGTACCTGTGAAATTCATGGAAAGTCCTTTTGAGGCTGTTTGGTAAAAACGAACGTAAAGACAGTAATTTTACAGTCTTCCTGGAACCTAGCCGAGTAACGACCCACTCAAGCCTGGGACCTGGTCGGTGGAAGGGGAAGTCTCGTTACATTGCAGAGCCGCTGTCCGCTCGTGTGCAGGAACCACTGAGCGGGATTCACTGTCCTGCTCCTTTGGAGGCAGATGGGCGTTTTTTCCTTAGATGCTGCGGCATTGTAAAAGTGCGTTTTGCAAAGTGTTAATAAAATACTTCATGAACAAGTGTACTTTGAAAATATATTCTTTGTCATTGGATAGAATGCGTCTGTAAACGGAGACTCACTTGTTTGATGCTAACAAGTTGAATGTTTTAACTGGCAGAGAATTCGTGTTTAGAAATGGACTTTGAAAGGAGCATGTCTTGTATGTGCGTGCTGATCATAGCTGTTTTTGCAAAGGATGAAAGCTTGGAACGAGAAACCGTGAGAAGGAGCTAGCGCAGCTTCTGCTGTGGAGCAGACGCGGTAAGTGTGCTCTGTGTGCGCACACACTGACTTTTTGTGCGAGCCTGGAGTGGGGGTTGGGAGGGGAGAGGGCCCTGTGTTGATGACGTCATTGTGTATGCAGATGTGCTGGTGGGAAGAATTTGGTAGCCGCCACTTTTTGCTTTGCATAGAAATATTCAGAATATACAGCGTTAGAGAACACTTTTACCAAATGGTAGGCATTTTTTGTCATCTTGCTGACTGTACGGATGCTATAAATTTTTTAAAAAATAATCTTAGGTTTTTATGCTTTAAAAGTGATTCTGTTGGATGCGTTCCTTACACCTGATCTCAGTTTTCAAAACCCTCATGAAGGGTGAAGGAGATGCATGTGGAAGTGAGGCCGTGGATGAACGCGGCCATGTGGCGCCGGGCTCCACAGGGGCACATGCAGGTGCTGCTGGGCTCCGCCAGAGGCCTCAGAGTGTTGAGAGTGGAAATAGGGATGATCTTGGGAGCAGAGTCCGAGAGAAAAGATTTCAGAAGGACCTGGAGAAAGCCAAATTTTTACATGAATTGCATATCCAAGAAGACAGAGGAGATACATACAACAAATTAGGCTGCAACTTAGAAAGTGTTTTTACATGTTGCACTTTTCCTTTGCCCTTGGATGGTCCATTAGCAGATAAATATTTGAATATTTTTCTTAAGAAGTTTGACCTCCCCACCAAATATCCATCCTCCTGCCATTCAATTCCTCTGTTTCTCTGGGTGGCGGCGCTTCTTACAAATGTTGTCTGTGTTTACTGCCTCTAACCCTTCCTCCCGCTGGTACCCTTCATAGTGTGGAGGTCTTGGCTATGCCAGTGCTTTTGCTCGAGACCGGGCCCGCTTGGTGCAGCACTGGGCTGGGACTGAGGAAGAAGTTCCCGGGAATGGTGCGCAGTTCTGAGTGTGGGTAAAGGAAACAGAGCACCTGCAGGGAAGGGCACAGGGAGATGGGCTGCATTGTGTGTGACACGGCAGAGCCCGTGCACGCTGGCCGGCCGGCGCAGTCTAGTCCCTCGGGCATTTGGGCCCTGGAGAGCGCTGGTCCCCTTCACAGAGGCCAAGCACACCGTGGCTCGTGTTTTGTTCCGAATGAGAGTTCTAAGAGGTGAACAACCTACAGGGTGTTGTTTGGAAAACTGCTGTGAAAGGGAAATGCTTCATTTGAGGGAGGGCTCGGTCAGATGACTTCTGAGGTCCTTCCACCTTGAACAACCTGTGACTGCGAAGCAGTAAAATAACCCTTTTTGAACAGGCCTGGCAGAGCGCCTGTGCAAGGAGAGTGGTGTTTTCCTCAGTCCAGCCCCGAACACGTGTGCACACGTGCACATGTGCACACTGTGTGACAATGAACACGTAAAGGCAAACACTTTTAGAATTGGTTTTGAGAGATTATCTCTATGTGCTGTGTCAATCTTTATCTTTTCAGGATCTGAATTGTGACGGTGGACAGTCACTTGGAGGCAGTCCCTGTTTCCGTGCCATGAAGGGGCTCACGATGCTCAGAGAGGAACGTCCGCACTACGGGGTGGATGTGTTGCCCTCGGGGACGGTTCTTTAAGCGTAACCGGCTTGACTGACTTACAGAACGAAACTTGGTTTTCAGGACCATCAACATTTGTTCCATCTTCTTTGGGGTGTTTTATTCACTAGACGTTCATTGTTTTCCATAAGTTGTTGTGAGTGTAGCTTTCTTGGGGGCAGTTTTGAATAAAACAAAGGAAACCCTTCAAATGTGAAATGAAATGAATTTAAGAATGTTTCATGAGCACCTCCTCGGGGCTGGTGTTTGTGCCGGTCCTGTGGTGTGTGCGGAAGACGCGCTGTGTGGCTCCTGCCAAGGAGAGCCCCGTCCCCGGGCCGAGGACGTGCTGCGGCAGAAGACGGGGCGGCTCTCTTCACCCTGCCAGGGCTGGGCTCCAAGGCAGGGCTCTGCGAACGACGGCGGGGGCCGCCACCTGTTGTTTCAGTGTGCAGAAGCCCCGCGCGCCCTTGTGTCCGTGGGCCGGGGGCTGCTTTCCCGCTCGGACATTGAGGGGCTGTGATGGGGGCCCTGTGGCCTGCACGCCTGAAACAGACTTCACTTTCTGGCCCCGTCAGAAATTCGGAAGGCTCCTGTACCCCTCCGTTTTCCCACCGAAAACCGTGTTAGTGGGTTTACAGATGGGAGTCTGACCCTGCCTAGCTGAGCTGTCCCACACTGCGGGATGCTGGGAGGACGGGGTGTCTCGCCCGAGCAGCGAGGGCTGCACCTGGCTCTCACCTGACGGCCGCGGGGCCCTGGGACCTGTGATGCGCGCTCACCCTCCGTGCGGTCTGGCACCCACACGGGCGGCAGGTGAGGCAGGGGCGGGGTTGGTGGGTAGAGGACACCGTGGGGCCCCTGTCACTGTGCTCCGTCATAAATGGCATGGAGATCAGAGAAGAATATATTTGGACTGGGCAGTCTATAAAGGTTTCGTTGAAAATGTGGGATTTGAGGTCAAACTTGATTAGTTCTGCCTCCAGTCATCATGGAGGAACAAGCCCCAGGTTTGCCTTCCTCCCGTGACTGGAAGACTCGACAGAATTATGAAACAGCAGTTTTAGAAATAGGTCAACAAAGAGCACAGGACAGTGATCTCTGAGAGAAAGGAAATGAACAGCAGCGCCCCAGCCGAGCGCCTGGACACTCTCCAGGCGGCCATGCTGGGGGGAGGCAAGTCCCACAAGGATCTGGTGGTCTTCCTGAACTGCCGAGGCGGAGTCGGGAGCTCGCTGAGGCCCAGGCAGGCGGAGATGGGGTGGAGGGAAGTGCCGGAGAGGAGGGGCTGCACAGAGAGCGGGCTCCGGAGACCGGCAGTGGCCTCCCTCAGCCTGACCTGCGTGTTTGGTGAAGGACTGTCATCAGAATTAGCAGGAGGACTGCACACAAAACTGGGAGCCACTCATGTTGTCACCGGTCAAAGAAGGGAGACTTGCTCATGCGTGGGCATGGAGTGAGGCCGGGTCGGCCCTGGAGGATAGCCGGTTCCGGACCCACCGACGGGAGCAAACCTGAAAACGATCAGACGGATTTGGTCCAGAACAAAGCCCAGCGATAATATTTAAAGGAACACGACAAAATCTGGCTCCCAAAAATGTAAAATTCAAGACAAACTTCCAACCAAAAATTAAGAAATAGGAAAACGTGACCCCTAACAACACAAAAATCAATCAGCAGAAACAAGGCCTAGAAATGGAACAAATGGTGGAGTTGTAGGCGAGGGTGTTAGAACGGCTATTATCGATACGTTCAGTTTACTTAACGAGGAAAAGACATGAACACGGCGAGGAGAGAAATACATGCAAAAGGACTCCCATCCGACTTCGAGCAGCGAACCGGTCAGACCTGGAAAAGTGCGGGGTCTGTCCTGGCAGGAAGGAGGGGAGAGGGGGCCCGGAGGATGCTGTGTCCTGTGTGGTGCTCTCGGCTCATCCCGGGCCGTGACGGGGTGGCACGGGTGGGTACGCACCGTGTACCCGGAGTGGTGCCGAGTGTTGTACGTGGGACATCGTTCAGTAAGAGGACTCTCGATCCTCATTTCGTGGAAGAAACTTCAGGCACCTGTGTTTCTCACTTAGTGCCTTTTTTCTTCATAGCACTTAACATGACTGGGAATTATTGTCTGTGTCCATTTTGTTTGTTTCTGAGAACAGGGACTTTGACTTTCCGTCCACTCCCGTATGCTGGGTGCTTGGGTGATACCTGAGGTGTAGGAGGTAGCCCTGGGTCACTGGTGTTGAACCCACTCGGTCACGTGAGGCGACCCACCAGCCGCCTGGCCTCGGGCTTCCGTGGAGCTGAGGCTCGATGTCGGCCTGACGCAGCCCCTCCCTGGAGCCACTTCTCTGCCCTGCTTCCCAAGCGGGGTTCATGAGTCGTGGTATAGCCACTAAGGGGACTGTCACACCGCCATTCCAGGGCATGGTCAGGAAAGCTGCGTCTTTGCTGCAAAAGTAAATACAGAGTGATCGAGCGGTGCCTGCCTTAGGTCTCTTTGCAGTGGGCAAGGATGCAAAAATAAAAAGTGCTGCGTTACATTGGTTGGATCAGGGATGACGTTTCCCGCTTTCTTTTCTCTCTATTTGGTAATTGTTAATTTTCAGTATAAAACGTTTGTTGGGGTTAAGTCATACTCTCTAAATGGAACAAGCATCTACAGATTGATTGTTTGTAAAGTTTATTCTCCAGCTTCGAGCAGTGGTCAGAACGACTGAACACTGGAAGGTGCGGTACTGGGGATATGATGAAAAGGGCATGTTTTTCCCCCATAAGAAAAGAACTTCGAGACCAGGAATAGTTGGTCCAAACATGAAGCATGGCTTTGAGCAGTTAGCGCGTCCCAGGGAGGGAAGTGGAACCCTAGCGCAGACTCAACCTTCTGTGATGTTTTGACAGAATTAGCGCTCTCATTGGTCTGGTTGGTGTGCAGTGTTTAAAGTCAGTCTGTACTTCAAACATGGAAGACCCTGGCTGGCGTGGCTCAGTGGACTGAGCCCTGGCCTGCGAAACAAAGGGTCGCCAGTTCAATTCCCAGGCAGGGCACGTGCCTGGGTTGCAGGCCAGGTCCCCAGTAGGGGGCGTGAGAGACGAGCACACATTGATGTTTCTCTTTCTCCTTCCCTTCCCTTTTCTCAAAATAAATAAATAAAATCTTTAAAAAATCACGAAAGACTTACAGTTGCAGAATAGAAAGTAGATGTTATCAACCTTAAGAATATACAAATGTAAGCAGATGACAAAAAGGGGGAAATGGAAGAAGAAAAGATGTTTAGGACTGGTGAGGACCAGCCTCTTTATCGTGTAGGGCAAGGATGCAAGAGCGAGTCTCTAGTTGCAGAAACTATAAAGGTTTAACCACAGAGGAAAATAGTGAAGTAATAAAATCAGGAGAGCGGGAAGATGAGGGAGCATAAGAGAGAAAAACCCTAATTTGTGATAGCGTAAGTCCATAGGTAGTATCCGAAGCTGGCAAACCAGGAAGCAGTGGCTGTAAGCATTCTTAGAGCGGATGGAGGGTGTCCATCAGAAGAACTAAAAACAGTTGAAGCAGTTGCCCCAGGAGACTGGGGCGCTGGGGCAAATGGGGCAGGTGTACTTCATCGCATGCCACTGGGTGAATTTGTCCTTTTTACCCGTGTGTGCACTAAGATTCCCACTCCTTCCCCTGTGTGCACTGCAAATGAACGCTGCTCCCTGTTTTTTCCTTTGAAGAAGCTCCACCTCCAGCAACATGCAGTGCAGTGCAGGGTTCTGTGGACACTGAGCACTGTCTCGGAGACTGGCTTTGTTAAGCACTGACAGACTGCAAGACCAGGAAACGCCAGCGTCGAATTCACTGGTGACACCCCACGTACAGGTCTGCGTCCGTGGGCCCTAAAACTGTTTCAGCAGCTGCTGCATCACCTGGCTCACTGCCTCCCACCCCACCCGTCGGGGTGCGCCGTCAGTCAGCATTCACTGAGTGGGGCCGAGCGGGGTCCCCATCAGCCAGATGAGCTCTTTCGCCTGCTCTCTTTTCCCCTTTATCCTGCGTCATACTCACTGGGCAGAAGCTCAGCCCTGGACAAACCGGGTACCGTCCATTCATCTCCTCCGTGCTTCCTGTCTCCAAGCAGCTGAGTGTTGCAGGAGGAAGTCTTTGAACCCAGCTGATGGAGGTTTGAGACCCGAAAATTTAAGCTAAAACAAACGGGCACTTAACAGCGTGCAGTGGTCCAATACTTTCTCGTAAAGAAGTAAGACAGCTGCCCAAGACAACATTGTTTTTTCTCTCTCCTTAAGGCTCCCAGCACCGCTTCCTGTCTCTTTACTCTCAGTCTTGTTCTCCCCTTGCGCACTGGACTCACACATTCAGCTGCACACTGGCCATCTCGAGGACATCTCTGATGAGCCGCAAATGGAGTCGGGTGTTTTGGTTTTTGTTTTGCCTTCTGCTCTGCTACTGCTGCTCCCCAGGTGTCTCCATCTCCGGAAATGACACTCCTGTCATGGAAACAGGTTCAGGTGTCATCCTTGGTGCTTTCCCTCACGGTGCCCATCTAGTCTGTGCTGCACAGTCCCCTCCAGGATGGCCGCCTGTCCTCTGCTTGCCATCTGCTCTCCCGCGCTCGCAGCGTGGGCCGCCGTCCTCTCTGACTCTCACTGGTCTCTCTGCTGCTTCTCTCGGTGTCCGTCAGCCTTTTCTCCCTGCAGGAGATGGGCAGTCTTGAAGCTTCACCCCCTCCCATCACTGGCTGCAGGGCCGCGCCCCAGCCTCCCCCTCCCCCGGCATCCTCTCACCGTGCAGGTATCCCGACAGTCCTGGGTTCCTAGTCTCCAGGCTCCCTTTGCAGCTGTGCACCTTCCAGCAGGCGTCCCACTCACCTTCACACTCCCCTGCCTCCCCCCAGTATCTGCTGCATCGATGGACTCTTACTTACTGTTCTTTGGTTCTGTGCAATGGCCAGTTAAAGGGGCAGAACGGGCGTGGGAGAGGAATTACAGAATCTCAGAACTTGGTGGTCATCGGTGACCAATTGGCAGGTGGAGTGCACCCCCCCCCCCTTCTTAGGCCTCAGCGTCCGCATCTTCTGAGCCTGCGCTCGAGGCAGGACAGACCCGTGACAGCCCTGCCACACCCGTCTCTGGAAAACGGGATGTTAGAGCATCTGTCTTTCATGTGGAGAAATAAGGGTTCAGGTGTTTGTGGACAGTAGTTACTTCCTTGTCTGGCGGAAGTTCTCCAGCCCTTCGCAGCATGGACATATTTCTTTTGGCCGTTCTTAAGGGTGTGGCGTTGTCAGCCTCAGGATGCGTTTATCTATTAACATCCTGCTGTGAAGTACGGAGAGGGTGCGGCAGTGCCCACAAAAGCCCCATCCGCCTGGGGCCTCAGAGTGGACCTGTGTGTGCGAACAGGCTCTTTGCAGATGTGAGTAGTTGAGATGAAATCATGCCAGTTTAGGGTGGGCCCTAAATCCAGTGACTGGCATCCGTACAAGGAGAGGAGGGGGCACAGACACACAGAGAGACAGGCCTGGAGAGACAGAGGGACAAAGACACAGGCCTTGTGCTGCCATGGCTGGGGAGCTCTGGGTCACTGGCACCCGCCAGAAGCTGGGCGAGAACGCAGGGCCGTTTCTGCCCTGGAACGTCCCAAAGGAGTCAGCCCTGCTGACACCTCGTTCCAACTTCTGCTCCCAAGTTTGTGGTCATTAGAAGCACAAGAGAAACCCAAAATGGAACCCCTGCGACCATTCGGTTTTATCGATGCGAGGGGGAGAGTAGAGCTGCGTTCCCATCCTCTGGACGCCCGCCTGCAGTGCATGGGCTGTGCTGGCGGCCTGCGCGCAGACCTACTGAGCCCCTGCCATTGCAGCGTCTGCCTCTTCTCGTGGAGGCCGCCCTGAGCCCTGGATTTAACTGGGTTCGCCTGTTTGCTCAGCCTTCCGAGATGTTTTCGACTCCTCAGTTCCTGTCCATAGCGTCACCCTTCCAGCAGCTTTGTCACCCACCAGTGAATGAACACACGTTCTGTATCTTTCCTAAGTCGGTGGTGGCTGTTCTCTGGGGTTACGGGCCCCCTTTGAGGCTTTGATGAGAGTGTGTGGAGCTTTGCTGCTGAAAAATATGTATTTACGTAGATACACACGAAACTTTCAATACGGTTTATTAGGAGGTTCAGATACCTCTTGCAGTCCCAAGCGGTCCAGGGACCCAGAGCTGAAAGCCGCTGCTCTTGGTTACTGATAGCGCAGCGCGTGAACAGCCCGAGCGCCGCTCGCCCTCCAGCATGGCCTGCTCCCTCGGGCAGCGCTCGGTGGGGAGGTGCCCCCACGGAGTTTTCTCACGCGTGCCGTCGACTTGGCGTGCAATGCGTGTGTCTTTGTCCTACGACATCATGAAAGACATAACCAGGTGCGCTGATGGAAAAAATAGGTGCTTTATTTCCTCTGTTCCTGATTTGCTGCGCAGATCAGCTGTGGCGAGGAAGGAAAATAAGTCAGTCTTTTTGGCTTGGCCATGGCGTGTTAGTTTGCTGTTGCCCTTGTAACCGGGTGCTGCGGACTGGGTGGCTTACAGCGATGCGGATGTGCCCTAGCGGGGCGGCTCCGTCGGTTGGAGCATCGTCCCCTCCACCGGGAGGCTGCAGGTTTAATACTGGTCAGGGCATGTACAGGACACAACCAATCAGTGTCTCTCTCTCTCTCTCTCTCTCTCTCTCTCTCTCTGTCTTCCTGTGTCCCTTCTTCTCTTTCCAAAATCCATAAACATATCTTTGGGTGAGCATTTTATTAAAAACCGAGCTGTGCAAAACGGGTCTCACTGTGCTAAAGTCAGGACATCGGCAAGACTGCGCTGCTTCTGGAGGCTCCGAGAGAGAATTCACTTCCTTGCTTTCTGCAGCTTTTAAAGGCTGCCTGCATTCCTTGGCTCGTGGCCATTTCTCTGTCTTCAAAACCAGCATCGAGGCATCTTCAGAGCACTCTCTGACTCAACTTCCGCCTCTCTGATCCACATTCAAGAGATTGGCCCCACCCACGTAGTCCAGGGTCACCTCTTTATTTTACTTACTTACTTTTAACCCTTACCTGTGGACGTGTTTATTACTAGGAGAGAGAGAGAGACATCAGTGGATGGGCTTCCATGTGTGCCCCTGCCCAGGCGTGCGCCCCGACCAGGAGCAAGCCCGCACACAACCTTCCTCCATCCAGCCTTTTGGTGTATGAGACACACTCCAACCAGCTGAGCCAGTATTTTTTTTTTAAGATTTTATGTTTTATTTTTAGAGAGAGTGGAAGTGATGGAGAGAGAGAGGGAGAGAAATATTGATGTGAGAGAGAAACATCAATTGGTTGCCTCTTGTACACCCCCAACTGGGGACCAGGCCCCCACAACCCAGGCGTGTGTGTGCCCTGACTGGGAATGGAACCAGCGACCCTTTGGTGTGCAGGCCGGCACTCAATCCACTGAGCCACACCAGCCAGGGCGGTAATCTCTTTATTTTAAAGTCACCCTTTTGGTGCAGCAGGAGTGGACCTGGAGAACTCGGTGCTAAGGGAATTAAGTCAGTCAGAGAGACACGTATCAGATGACCTCACTTATGTGTGGAATCTAATGAACAAAATAAACTCGCAAACAAAATAGAAACAGACTCACAGAGAACAGACTGACAGTTCATTGTCAGAGGGGAGACAGCTCTTTTTCTCTCCAGATGATGAAGATGATGGGAGAGAAAGATGAAGGGATTAAGCAAAAAAATAAATAAAGTCAACAACGAGCACCCTTAACTGCCTCTTACCGTGGAAGCTGACAGTCCCAGCCCCAGGATGAGGGGGAGGACGGGGGGCGCTACTGTGCCTCCCAGTGTGGGGGCCTGTGCCAGCACCCCACGGTGACAGGTTCTCTTCTCAGTGTCCACGGATCTCTAACAGTTGTTTCGCTGAGGTGTCTGTGGGCATACCACCCTGAAAGCGCCCGACGGCGTCCGAAATTTTGCTAAGGATTAGCAGCACCTACCAGGTCTGTACCCGCACAGTCCACCTTCACTGCGTTATAAAGCAGACCCCTGTTTACCCAGGTTAGTTTCCTAATGTCTCCCCGCTGTGGTTCCTCAAAGACTGCTGTCAGCAGTCACGTCCTCATTTGCATGTTGTCACCGGGCTGTAGTGCATCAGGATCAGAAACCCCACCCGCAGGGGGGACAACTGCTTCAAATACTCATTCAGCAAATAATTATTAAGCACCTACTGCATGGCAAGCAGGACAGGAAGTTCCTGCGTGCCATCTGGTGGGGATGCAAGGTGAGTCGGCCCTTATGTATTATTGTCTAGTGGCCAACACACACTAAACAGACGATAACACAAGCCTCGTGGTAAACACACACTAAACAGACGATAACACAAGCCATTCTTCAACAATAATTTTTGGAGAAAGTGTCAGGGTGTGAAGGGAGCATAAATGAGAGAACGAGGATGGCCAGGCAAGGCTTCTCTGAAAAGACATCTCAACCGAGACGACAGCGGGAGCAGATGTGCCGTTGAGAGGGCCCAGAAGGAGCCCATTCCAGGCCGAGCGGGCCAGGTGAAGGCTGAGAGGAGCAAAACCCGAGGCCTGTGGGAGCAGCCTGCCAGGGTCGAGAGAGTGAGGGAGAGTGGAGCGCGGCAGAAACAGACAGGCCCGCCAGCACGCTGTGGGCTGCCTCAGGGCTCCCTCCGCCTTTATCTCGAGAGGAAGGACGCTGTCAGAGGGCGTGTCTTTATTTCCACTCGTGGCTACATGCACACAGCCAGTGTGCTGTCGTGGGGCCGCAGCAGGGAGCTGAGACCCGGCAGCAAACTCGCACGTTGACAGTCGGCTGGTTTTGAAATGGGTGCCACGAAAACTCAGGGGGGCAAAGAACAGTGTTTTCAAAGGGTGCGGGTCACTGGCTAACCAGGAAGGCTGGAGGGGGTGGGGGGTGGCAGCTAAGGAAGGGCGTCTTGTTTGACAGTTAGGCGGCAGCGGCTTCTGGCTCTGGCTGGAGGAGGGCAAGCTGGGGACCTGGAGGTACACGCTGTGCATTTGCTAATAAAGCAAAGTGACTGGAACCTGGGGAGAAGGCAAATATATCATTAAGTTTGCAAATCCCAGAACAAAGAAAGCCGGGTAATTACAAATTACCTCAATGGGATGAGAGATCACTTGAAGGAACCAGCATGAATGCATGACACATAAACAGCAGTTGTACCGAGATGAAATGAGAGAGCTCACCCTTAAGCCTGTGTTTGCTGTCTCACAGCCTCAGGGTGTCTCAGCTCGGTCTCCGTGGTCGGGAAAGCAGAAGCACAACAGGGCTGAAGAAATGTTTTCATCCGTTGTTTTGTTGGCCCTGAGCAAGAGGTACATTTCTATCCTATTCTTGCTCTGAAAAGAACCTTTAAAAAAATGTTACGGAAAGGGTGTGAGAGAGGTGCCTTGCTTGTTCTTGTTATTGGCAACCTTCATCTCTTTCTGGGCTCTTTAATTCTGAAAAATAACCAAGTCTGCATTATCACCTGGCATTTTGTCTTTACAGCTTTGGATGAGTCTTCCTTAGAATATAATTTATCTTCTGCATTCTAGCTGGTTTCTTCATTTACTTTCTCATCAGGATGATTTGTAATTACCCAGCTTCCTTTGCCATGGGATTTGCAAAACTCGAAGATGACAGATTGCTTTCTTCCAAGTCATTGGTGACTTCCCTTTCTGGGTCTGTGTTAGGTCCTGGTTCTGGGCGGTCCTAGGGGAGGCGTTGTCCTGGGGGAGGTGAAGTGAGCGATAAGGCCGATAGGGACTTGTTGGAGGAGCTGCTCTTTGCTGCGGGGGAGCTGCAGCTGTGCAGGTGAGCGGGCCCTGCGGAGACGCCTGCTCTGCCCGCCTCGTGACCTGCTGAGGACTTCCACGTTCACTCCTCTCCGTCCGTGACTGGATGTTGTCCCACGGGTCTGGCTTTTCTCTCAGACGAGGTCTCCAGTTCTTTTCGCTTGGATTTCCTTGAATGACGTACATTATCTTGATATAAAATACCTGCTGCTATTTTTCCCCTCTGAGTAGTAGTTTCCTTAGTAAAATACAGTTCTCCACCGAGAACCACTTCACCGAGCCTCCCTGATTGTTTTTATGTTTAAGGTAAACGTCACAGTGTTTCCTGTTCTGTTTATCGGTTTATGGGCATCTCGGATTTCACGTCCGTCACACTTCGAACCCTCCTGCTTGCACGTGTTTTGTCACGTGTGCTGTCTCCCACGGTTATTTATTTTCTAATTGTCCTCCAGAAGGACCAGTGTCGTGACTTTATTTTCGTGGTCTCGTCCTTCCTCAGCAGTTTAGTCCAGCCTCTGGACTAACACTTCTCCCCTGATAGTGAGACCTAGTCTCCTGCGCACGTGCGTGTATGTGTGTGTGTGCGTGTGTGTGCACACGTGTGTGAGTGTGAATCATGTTAGTTCAGGGGAAACAACAGTATTACACAACCGGTTAGCTGCAACCTGTGAAATGTGAGGAATGGTGGGAAACTGGATAGAAATCTGCGTAAAACCAGGACCCTACAAGAAGAGATGTTTTCCCATACTGAGTTGTATGAGTTGTTTATGTATTTTGCATGTCAGCCCTTATCAGACACATGAATCACGAATATTTTCCCCGTTCCATAGGGGGCCTTTTCATCTTTTTGATTGTGTTCTTTGCTGGGCAGAAGCTTTTTGGTTTGATATAGTTCCACTTACGTATTTTTGCTTTTGTTGCCAAATCCAAAAAATTTTTGTCAAAACCAGCGTCAAGGTGTTTACTGCCTGTGTTTTCTTCTACGAGTTTTATTGTTTCAGGTCTTCTGTTCAAGTCTCCCACCCACTTTGAGTTGATTTTTGTGTGTGGTGCAAGAAAGTGGTCCTGTTTCGTTCTTCTGCGTGTGGCTGTCCAGGTTTCCCAGCACCGTTTGTTGAAGAGACTGTCCTTTCCCCATTGTGTGTTCTTGGTTCCTTTGTTATAAAGTAATTAACCATGTGTGCGTGGGTTTATTTCTGGGCTCTCTGGTCGGCTCCATTGATCTATGTGTCTTCATAGACCAGGTGCCGTGCTGTTTGGTTACTGTAACCTTGTCGTGTATGTAGTTTGAAATCAGGAAGCGTGATGCCTCTAGCTTTGTTCTTTTTCAAGATAGCTTTGTCTACTCAGGGCCTTTCATGATTCCATACAAATTTTAGCATTATTTGTTCTATCCCTGTGAAGAATGCCATTGGAATTCTTATACGGACTCTGTTGAATCTATAGATTCCCTTGGGTAGTATGGGCGTTTTAACGATATTAATTCCTCCAGCCCGTGAGCGCAGGAATTTATGTGTCGTCCTCGGTTTCTTTCCTCATTGTCACTGTGTCAGTGCACAGGGTTTCACCTCCCCGGTGCACTTCGTTCTGGGATATTCGGTTCTTTTTGGTGCAGTTGTAAGTGAGGTTAATCTGTTAATCTCAGTCTCTGATAGTTTGTCATTTGTGTGTAGAAATGCAGCAGATGTTTGTGTGTTGGTGTTGTATCCTGTGACTTTGCTGAATTTATTTATTAGTTCTAATAAATCAGTTATTTTTGGTAGAGTTTTTTGAGTTTTCTGTATAATATTAATGTCATCTACAAGTAGAGGCAGTGTCACCCCTTCCTTTCACGTTTGGGTGCCTTTTGCTTGTCCTGCCTGATTGCTGTGGCTCATCCTTCCCGTGCCGTGTTGAGTGAGAGGGGTGATGTCGGGCATCCCCGTCTTTGGTATTGTTCCCTCTACGCCCACTTTGTTGGCAGTTTTTCTTCTAATCATCAATGATGTTGAATCTTGTCAAATGCTTTTTCTCCATCTGTCGATATGATCATATGATCCCTTCATTTGTTACTGGGACGTGTTATGCTGATCTGCAGATGTTGAGCCATCCCTGCATCCCTGGAATAAACCCAGCTGATCACGGTGTGCGGTCCTTTTAGTGCAGCGGTCCCCAACCTTTTTGGTGCCAGGGACCAGTTTCGTGGATCTCCCGCCCCTCACCCCCTGGTGTGCACCCCGGCCCGGCCCTGCTGTGGAACCCGTCATTCTTCCATCGGAGGTTGTGCCCAGATGCCCGGCCTTTGCCAACACTGCTGTCCTGTCAGCCGCCTCAGCACTGGAAGCACTGGACCAGAAGGGAGAAGCAGCAATAGAGCAGAACAGGAGCGCTCTCACATCTTCTACTTCTCTGCCGGAGAATTTAAAATGCCTTCCGGTGTTGCAGATGCTCACTTATAACTGAGTGAGTTCTGGGTGTTTTATGTCCCGCGTGGTGACTGTAACTAATGATATTGTGTAGGATACTTGAAGTCTGCAAAGAGAGCAGATCTAGGCATGCTCACCACAAAAGTAAACTATATGAGGTAATCAGCTTGGTTGTAATGTGTGTATATCGATACGCACACATACATGCACACGCATTTTGTTCATTTGTTAATCGTCCCTCAAGCAGAGGGAAAGGCGATGCCTTCAGATGCTCCTCTGGGCCCCTGATGTTGCCCACTCTTTCTGTGCGCCGACAGAGCACAGGCACCGTTGGCGGCTTTGCTCTGTGGTATCAGCCGAGGACACTGAACACTACTGACTGGGCTGGGTTTCTTCCTGGGCACGTCCTTGCTTTTCAACAGGGATTTCAAATGTCTGTGGTTTAGCTAGATGACAGTTTGCTGTCACTCAGGAATTACACATGGAAGGATCACATTTGAGGGAGGAAGGTAAACTATTCGTGGAGAAATACCTAGCAAGCAGTTGCAAGTTAAAGGCTAAAGCTCAGGAGATTTCTTTTTGGACATCACCTTCCCATAGGTGCTGATTGAAGCCGAGGGAGTGGAGAGACTGCCCACTGAGAGGAGAGGGCCTGGGGCGGGGCCTCCGTGAACGCCTCCAGCACAGGACGAGAAAGAATAGTGTCAGGGGAACGTGATGGGCAGGAAGGACCCGGTAGAAGAGCGGGCCTCAGAGTTGTGCTTGATATTGAATGCTTTCCTGGAGTGAGAAGTGATGTGAATTAAATAATGAACACATGTTTATATGATGCCATGTTTTAGACAGGCCTAGCTGTGATTTTTAGTTCTTTTGATTTGCATGAAGTACAGGGTGGGGCAAAAGTGGGTTTACGGTTGTTCATATGGAAAGTAATGCCATGATTAGCTGGGGTCACGGCAGCTCAGTCGGTGGGAGCATCTTCCTGTGCATGGAGAGGCTGCCGGTTTGGGCCGCCTTTGGGCAGCCTAGCAGAGGCAAACATCGATGACTGTTACCCACCGCCCCATCCCACCCCTGCGCACTCCCCCTGCCCCGCCCAAGAGCCATGAAAAAATGCCCTCTGGGGAGGATAAAAAATAGACTAAAAAGAAAAAATAATATCATAATTAATACATAATAACACAAGAACAAACAGTTTTGCATACTTACAAATGTAAACTTACTTTTGCTCCACCCTGTATTTGTTATCAGTTGTAATAGGAATTGTTTTGGACATGACTTTCCAGGTAAAGTGATTTGTTACTAATCATCATTTAAATTTACTTGTAAAATGCTCTATATTCTGTCATGGAGAACATTGAATAGATACACGTAAGTTCTAAGGGTGTGGAAAATCACCAGAACCCACTTGAGACACACGGTCGCGGAGTGCGGAGGACGGACCTGAGACTCAAGGAGCGCAGAGCCCGGGACAGACGTGACATGCACGGTCATGGAGCGCGGAGGACAGACGAGGGCGGACAGCAGGGCTTGCTGGCGGCTCGGCTCTGCGTGGCCTCCATCTGGTGTAGAGCGATGTGCCCGGCACTCACAGGGTGCAGAGGTTATTTTATTGTTGCCTCCTTCTTCAGAATTCTGTGTGAAAGAGTAAAAATTTATTGTGAAAATGTGCTTCTTTAGAATATAAACAAAGAGGTAAAAATTACCAATTAGGAGAAAAATTTAAAAACACGCTTATTTTACTTTTTAAAAATACAAGATTCGAAGTTGAAAAGTAGATACAGTAACAGTTGAGAGCCTGCACAATTAAAATGTTTTGTTCAGCTTCTTCTCAACTTAAGAAACAGAAGACAATGGAATTGTGTCTTCAAAGTGCTAAGAAAAGTAACAATCCAGAGTTTTCTACCTGATTAAGCCATCATTCAGGAACGAGGACAAATGAAAGATGATTTCAGATGTAAGAAGACAAGTCGACCCTAAAAAGTGAGCTTCCCCGCCACGGACCCTTGCTGAAGGGACTTCGAGGGAAGTCGGCCACGGAAGGAGGAGGAGAGACACAGGACGGCGAGCTGTGGCGACTTCTGGCCGAGGCATGTGTCGGGGTGCCAGCTGTTTGGTCGGACTTTGTCCTTGGTATTTCTGTGAGCCTGTTTTGGATGAGACAGACGTTAAAACTGAGACTGAATAAAGCAGATTGAAGCAGGTCGCCCTCCCCGGACTGGGTGGGCTTCATCTCATCAGTTGAAGGCCAAATAAACAAAAGTTCTGATTCTCTTCCCAGTAAGAGAATTCTTCTGGCCTGGCTGTCTTCGAAGTGGGCTTCTTACCTGCCTTTGGGCTCAAAGTGAAATGTGGGCTGCCAGCTATTGGCCTAGAACCGTGCCGTCAGCCCATCTGGCCAAACTACTCTGCAGATCTTGGGACGTGGCAGCCTCGGCCTGAGAGCCAGCACGTCATAACAGAGGGCTTCAGCACAGCCCGTGCTGGTCAGTGTCTCTGGAGGACCCTGAGTAGTGCAGCGCTGATGCAGCTGTAGGTGAAGTCTGACAGTCGTTGACCGTGAAACACTAAGTGTCAGGGAAGCAGTGATGACAGCAGCATGGAACTGAGCATGGACACGAGAGGGAGGTGGTGGTGGGAGTCACACCTGTGGTGGTTGAACCATGGCCTCCCAGACAACGGGTCCAAGTCCGAGCCCTGGCACCTGTGAGTGAGAAAGCCTTGTTGGGGACAGGGTCTTTGTGGATGTAATTATTTTAGAAGCTCAAGATGAGATCACCGTAGGTTAGGCAGGTGGACTCTGAGTCCAGTGATGAGTGTCTTTACACGAAACAGCAGTGAAGACACAGACACAGGAGAGGCCGGCCGTGTGAGGGCAGAGGTTGGAGGGCCGCAGCCAGGAGCCTGGAGCTGCCCGAAGCTGGACAAGGCAGGACGGATGTGCCCCGGGGCCTTCGAGGGTACCTGGCCCTGCCCACACCCCACTTCCAGACTTCGGCCTTCTGGGCTGTGGGAGTGTGTTTCTGCAGTTTTCACCCCCAGATTTGTAGGGTTTTGTTATGGCAGCCCTAGGAAACTAATACATATTTGAAGAGCCTTGTATTATTACTTAGGAAGAGAAAGTAATACTGGTTAAATGTAAACTTTTTTAATCAGGTACGCAAGTTAACATTTTAAGGGTAACCACTAAAAAATAGAACTTGAATGTACAGATGGAGGAGAGGGAGGAACAAAAAGTCCATCAGTGCTTTTGGAAGTGGAGAAGGGGAGAGTGTAAAGCTCCGAAATAACAGGGTAGCTGAGAACAAAGTAAATAGTAGACACAGATCCAAATGCATCGTATACACGGTACAAACAGACTAAACCTGGCAGCCGAGACTCCTCTCGCACCTGGTGAAAAGGAAACCTGTGGGCTGCTGCTCACAGCAGTGATAAAGGACAAAAGTAAACAGGGTTAAAGGAAACCAAGTTTCCTGAAACACAGTGTCAGCATATTTAAAATACTGTGACTTAGTGATGTAGAGGCCTCTTTATCAGCACGGTCAGTAACAAGCCTTGTAGTGGGTCTTCTCGGCGTCCGTAGTAATGTCCTAGTAATGTCATCGTTGTTGCTTGAAGAGTCCAGATGTCTTGTTGTCTGTGTTCGGAGATTGAGGAAACGCTGGATTTGAGCCGGAGCCTATTCAGTGAAGAGAAGGATGATCTGCCCTCATCCCAGTGGCACCGACCGCCTGGGTGCTACCCGCACAGCCCGCCCTGACCCCTCGCCCCAGGTGTTGGTCTCCGAGGGCGGCTCCCCATCCAGAGCCGCTGCCACTACACCAGAGTCAGAGAGGAGGGAAAGGGTTGGCCAGAGCACCTTTCCAGGGAAGCTTTGTCCTTAGGTTTGACCTTCTTGGTGGGCTTGAGTTGCCACCCTTGGGTCCTGGTAGAGTAAGAGCCACCTGGCAAGGATGAAGGCAGTCTCCACTGTGGCCGCTCAACCTCCGCAGGAAGCCTGAGTGCTCCCAGGACAAATCCCTGCTTCGGCCATGTGCCCCGAGGAGGACATTCGTCCCGCCCCAGGCTGGAAGTTCTGAGGCTGGGCTGTGTTCAGGGGTCAGGGTGCTGGCAGGTCTCCTGCTCCTTTCACTCTCCCCTTTGCCGGCACAGCTTTAACTTCATCCTGAGGAGGTTCCCTCTTGATCATAAAAGGGCTGCCAGCAACACCTGGAGTCACCTGCTTTCTGCTTCACATCCCATGGGGGACAGAAAAAGCCTCCTCTTTACTTGTCACTTAAGTTCTTCACTTCTGTGTGGCTCATTTTATTTTAAAGATCATATTTTATTTGGGGGGAGGGGAAAGGAGGGAGAAAGAGTGAGAAAGAAACATCGATAGGTGCCTCTAGTACGGGATCTGGCTCACAGCCCAGGCATGTGCCCTGACCGGGAATCGAACCAGCAGGCCGGTGCTCAGTCCCCTGAGCCAGGGTTGTGAGGCTCGTTTTCGATCGTCTGTCTACCTTCCTTCCCCCAGAGCTGGGGCTCAGGTAGCTGTCACTTAGAGCATCTGGCCCTGTAGAGATGATCTGTAGATGCCAAAATTGAGCAAGTGTCCTCTTTTTGTTTTGTTTCTTCTTTTGTTTTTGTTTTTTTGGGGGGTGACGGGGACAAATAGCAAAGTCCTCTTGAAACTTCAAGGTGGTCCCACAGACCTGCCTGGAAGTGGGATGAAGCAGCCTGCAGACAGAGGGACTGTCTGCACACCTGCCGCAGAGACCCTGCCTCCGTGCGCACCACGGGGGATGGCCGGGCAGAGTCTGCTCAGATGGCAGGCACTGCGTGTTTTCCTCGTTCAGGTTTCCATACTCGTCTCCTGGTTCTCGGCGTGCTGTTGGCCTGATTTGGTTGTAATGTTGGAAATTGGATTACATTATATAAGTAAAAATAAAAAATAGTTTCTCAGAGAAGGGCTGATTGGCATGAAATATTAAGCACCCTTGTTCCAGTAAGAAAAAAGTGTGCCACCAGTGCGGAGAGAATCCTAGCCCTAGGGTCCCGAACCCACAGTGAACCTAAACACTCAGGTGGAAGAAGAGGGGTCAGCGGTGAGGCCGAGGGAGGGGGCCAGGAGCTCAGCTGGGACAGGTGTTGCTGGGAGGATGAAGGGGAGTCTTCCGACCCCCTCCCTGCCCCTCCTTTCTTTTGTTTTTAAGTGGCAAGGACCAGCAGGTTTCACTGGGCAGAAAAAGGAAAAGGGAAGGGTCACCAATAGGTTCCTGAGAAACCACGCGGGCTGGGTCCTTTTGCTGGCATTAGGGTAACAGCGCCCACCAGAGAAGAAAAAGGTAACAGAAGTTGGGGGCAGGACAGGATAAAACAATTATAGAAACAGATACAAGGTTAAGAAAAATTTAAACTCACAAGTAAATTAACAGAAAATTAAGGGAAAAGGAAAAATAAAACATTTTCAACAAGACGAAACAATGAATAAAAAAACCCACAGTAGTCAGATTTAAGTTAAAGTATAGAAATAGTAAAAGAATACATTGTATCCATGGGAGTGGATGAAGGGATGAAAGCTGGACATTTAGGTCCAGTGGGTGAGCATTAAAAGTAAGATAGGGCCCTGACCACTGTGCCTCAGCTAGGTGGGTGTCACCCTACAAAGCAAAAGGTCTCTGGTTCGATTCCCAGTCAAGGCACACACCTACCTGGGTTTTGGGTTTGGTCCCCGGTCGGGGCATGTTAAGAGAGGCAACTCATTGAAGTTCCTTTCTTATGAAGGATGTGTCTCTCTCTCTTTCTCCCTCCCTTCCCCTTTCTCTAAAAATCAAATTAGGGAATGGGATCAAAAATGAAGAATTGTATTTTGTCCATTAAATCATAAAATAAGAATTTAACAAAGAGAAAATAAGGAAAGACAAGGTAGAAACAGGAAACCTAAAGGTCGAAGAGACTGTAATCTAGTGTAGAAATGGGAAAGCAAATAACCAGAACTTTCCTGCCAGTGGAAATACCTAAGCCCAGGGTAGCTAGTTAGGCTTATTTTTATTTTTACTACTTTTGCAGGAAACAGCTGATAGAACATTGCCCGAGTCATTGCCCATGAAACAGATCTTTGGCACAAGGTTGTTCTTTGTATCTGTTCTTGCTCAGTCTCCTTCCATCAGCTTCCCTCTCTGCAGCCTCATTGGGCCCAGTGCCCACTACATGTGGACACACTAGAGGAGATGCTGAATCTCACACCGAGGAGGCGCTCAGAATAAACAGCCGGTGACTGATTGGCACAGCGAAGGCTAAGACGGCTGTGATCTCAGGGTGCCTTGGAGACATGAACACAGCACCCAGCTCAATCTTAGGAGGCCAGGAAGGTGTCGGGGAAGACATGTTAGCAGAATTCCTGAAGCTTAGGAGGCGGTTGGCCAAGGAGTGGTGGGATTGGCGTTTCAGGCAGAGACAAAGAGACATACGGGCTCTGAGAGCAGGAGACCGTGGGGCCGGGTGCTGGGTGCCTGGAGAAGCCAGTGACTTTCCATCCCCACTCTGACTCTCAGGGCATGGAAGGAAACATCACCCACATGACCTACCAAGTCACTGCCACCTATAAGTCACTCAAATCCAAGTGGAGAGTTTCAGGCTGCGGGGGTTGGGGAAGAGAGATTTTTGTCATTTTCTCAGAACTCTTTAAACATTTGCATATCCTTTGTGCCAGAGTAGTCTTCCTCTTTTCCCATTACAGTTGGGGTCTTGCGTTCAGAACCTGATGATCTCAGAACCTGATTTGTCCAGTGCTGTACCTTCGGTTACATTTTCACAAGAGTTTAGGGGAGGGACTAACCTCCGTCCTTGTGCTGTGCTCTTCTGCGTGAGCCGTTTCCCAGCGCTCCCTGTGGGCGCCTGGACCCGCCGGTGCTCTGCTCCTTCCTGTTGGTTTTACGCTGCCTTGTGGGTGTCTGGTTTCTGTGCCAGGCCTGCCTCCTCTGTGCGGTTCTTCATGATCCCACGCCGTGTGTTTGGCTCCATCACATCTCCCTGCTGTGCTCAGTGTGCGGCCGAACGTCCAAGTCAATGCTCGTTGAGGTGAGGGTCCCACAGCTGTTCCTGCTGCGAATTGTTCCGCTTTGGTCAAGGAGTGAACAGAAGTCTGTGCACTGTGTCTGGACTCAATAGGAAAGGCCACACAGGGAAAAAATTGAAGGTAAATTTTTCTGTAATGCAGTATTTTTCAGCTTTGTTGAGGTATAATTGACAAAATTGTGAAGTGTTAGACTATGGTATTTTATATCATCTGTGATTTCACATTTTCACATAACTTCTAGTTAATTTTTCCTGATACCATCCCAATAATTAGTACCAAGAAGTCAGAGGTGATGTCCAATTCTGAACACGGCAGGAAAAACAAAAGAAAACAGAAGTAAATGATTTTGACTTTGAGCCAAACTGCCATGGGTGAATGCTGTGGCTCGAACTACATAGATACTTCATGTCTTCACGTGACACATCGCTTCGGGCGCGGTGACCAGCACTGAGCTGTGACATGTGCCCGAGTCACAGAGTCATCATCCTTCTGGGGAAGTGGGGTTTTTTGTCTTTTTAAAAACTATTAACGTTATTTTCATTGTTCGAGTTATTTTTTTATTAAGAGAGGAATAGATAAAATAAGCATACTTCAGTAGTGATTATGAAAACCCCATATTTTCTTTTTTTTCCTTTTTTAAAATTTTTATTATTGAGACTGTTACAGAGGTCCCTGTTCCCGCCCCCTCAGCCCACCTCCACCCAGGCCCCACCCCTTACTTTCTCTTTCTGAATAATGGAAAATGCTTCTTTGACCAGGAAATTGAACCTCTTATTGTTGCTTGTCGTTGCATATTCTATTAGTGCTGACAGAGTGTTTTCAGTGACCTCTGACAGCTGGCAGATGGAGGAACAGGGACGCTCTGCTTGCTCTTTCCGTCTGTTGTGGGAATTGGTTGGGATCGGGCAGCTCACAGGTCTGTTCCTGGGGGTGGGGCCTCCGGTAAGAGGTGGGCTACGCTCTGCGGTCACAGCCCTGGCCTGACTTGGAGCCTTGGACTTGGCTGCTGTTCCCGAGCGTCCGTTCGTCTGAGTAGACAGTGGCGCTGTCAGTGCAGCAGAGAGAGGATGAGACAGGGAGCGTGGGGATCAGGCACGCAGGGCGGAGGTCGGCATGGATCCCCGGGGCACCGGGCTGCACCAGGGGACAAGGTTGGGCAATGCCCCTTGAACTGGAGGAGGGAGTACTGTCAGCGGCCCCGAGAGTAGAGGAACCGGTACAGACTTGTTCACACCCACGGCTCTTGTGAGGTGACAGATTTATCCCAACCTTTGTAAGTAAGTAAAAACGGAGGAGGAGAGAGCCCAGACCCCAGGCCTGGCCAGGCCCTGTGGCGTGGCTGCCTCTCCACCACACTGAGTGCGCAGGAAACCACAGGGATGGCAGGAAAGCCTTGGGAAGGCGAGCGTTTCACAGAAGACAGGTGCGCAGGTCTCTTTGGACAGTCTCGGTTCTGCCTTTTCTTCAGGGTTTGTGCCACCGTGTGTTTTGAAAAATCACAAATGAGTCACTTAAAACCAGTTCTTTGCTCCTATTTGGACGTGATATTGGAAGTTTTCCCAAGACAGTGGGGTTGTCCCAACATGTCACTTAAATGCTTATATTTTAAACAGCGTGAAAGTCTGTGAACAGACAGCTGTCTCTGAGAGGGAGCAGTCTGCTTCCCAGGTCCTTCCCGGGTGCTGTGTCTTTGAGGAGTTGACCGCTGACCTTGCGCTTGATCGGGAAAGGGTGGAGCTTCGCAGAGCGGAAGTGGCCGCAGGGAGGGGATGGTCGCGGCTGTGGGCGGCGCCAGTCGCCGAAATCATTCATCGCCCACGCACTGTGTCTTCAGACCCCTCTGGTAGGAAATGTGCTGTCACCCCTCCCCGTGATAATCGAGTTTGGGAGAGACCTTCAGTGAAGTGACAGGTGTCACTTTCCTCCGTAGTTGGTGGTATCTGCACGTTGTACAGTTTCTTTAAGTAATGTAAACACTGTGGAAAGCAGGTATTTCTCCACTGGTATTATCTGTCTTTACACTTTTTTATTGATTAATACTTACTCGATGTTTTTATTACTTACTTGCTTCCAGTGTTGGCCTTCTGTGCCGGGTTCCTTCCCTCCGCAGCCTGCACAGTGCTGAGGGCGAGGCATCCAGGCGGCACGGGCTCTCTGTCCTCAGCACCCGGTCTGGGCTGTCCCTGCCCTCTCGTTTCAACCTGGTATAAAATGCAAGCGTGAGGGATGGGAAGAGCAGCAGGGCAGTGTCCTAAGCTTCGCACAGGGTGTTAGAGCTCTGACGAGCGCATTCGCAGGATTGAGCACTGGGGAGCCTGCCCCCCCCACATCAGGCAGACTCAGGGGCGTCTGAAACGGGCTGTCCCCCCAGCTCCAGGGTGGCAGCCGTGTGATTTGTAGTCTAGGTGTCTCGTTAGACAGGCAGATGCAGTAAGTTAATGTGTATCCTGATGTGGAATTGCAGAGTAATTCTTAACAAGTATAAATTGGAGGAATAATCTATTTATTCTAAATGTTATTTTAGCTATTTAAACTTCCAAATACAAGCCAAAAGTGAACTTTTCTGATTCTCCTTAGACACTTGCTAAGAAATACTGTATGTTCAAGCATGCTTGATTTCAGCAGGACCACTTGGTCACTGAGAAGGTTGGTTGGCTTCCTGACTTAGCCCAAGCAAAATCCGTCCCCTCCGGGGTGGGGCAGAGGAGCCATTGGGGGCACGTCGGGGGTTTCCGTGTTTGCCCTTTCTCCCTCCTCTCTTCACCAGCCAAAACTGGAGATTAGTCTTCTCTGTTTCTGACAATCTATCAACAGAATTTTTCACTTTCAATTCGCAGTACAGGAGCGTCTGTCTCCGTGCGCCAACAGGGATTCAGACCCACGGTGACGTCCTCTGAGGGCATCTTCAGAGCTCTGCCGGCGGCAGGCCTATGACGTCTTTACAGAAAGACTGAACCGACTTTATTTATCTTCACTTGAGAAAATGGTGTTTTTCTCCTCTTCCCTTTAGTTGCAGATCATCTGGGCTGTGATCCTCAAACCCGGTTCTTCGTCCCTCCGAACGTCAAACAGTGGATCGCCTTGCTGCAGAGGGGAAACTGCACGTTCAAGGAGAAGATATCGCGGGCGGCCTCCCACAATGCCGCTGCTGTGGTCATCTACAACAACAAGTCCAAAGAGGAGCCGGTCACCATGACTCACCCAGGTAAACAGACTCGGGCTGTCGGTTCATTTCTCACCCTAGGAATCCCTGCCGGGCAGGCAGGCTGCCCCTCTGCCGGCCCCACGTCGTGGCCGACGCAGTTCTGGGGCTGTGTCTTCTGGTAGCGCCGTTTGTTTGTCTTTTCCCCTCAGCTGAATTCTTTCTCTTAAATAATAACCACAAGAGCCTATAAAACTTGTGCTTGTTAAGAAGCTGGCTGCGATCGAATTTGTAGTCACTTTATATTCCTACATTTCACTTGGTAACTTCGGAAATAATGTGTTACATGTGGGATAATTCATCCAGATATGTCATGGGTTCTCAAGGCTTAACTGTTTGACAAGATTCTTTTGTCAGAATCCAGTTGAAATTGACTTAGTTATTAACAGCAGAAACAATATTATTAAGTCTTGAAGAAACATTTAGGATATTTCCAATGTAACTGCTTTAATAACACAGTTGCAATTTATTGAGCACTCATTATGTATATGCCAGGCACTATGATATGAGCGGTTTCCGGTTTTTGTTTTTTAATAGACTTTATTTTTAGAGTAATTGTAGCAATAGGAAACGGCTTTATGTTATTATAGATACATAAAAAATTAGAATAATGTGGTAAATTGGTACAACACTTTGGAGAGAAATTGGGCACTGACACCGTTCACGACCTCGTACATTGTAGTGCAGTAAGTTCATGCCCAGACACACACTCGAGAACACTTTTCAAACGTTACTGTGCACACAGATCACCTGGGAATCTCACTACAGTGCAGATTCCGGTTCAGCAGGTCTGGGGGACAGCGTGAGGCTCTGTGCTTGTTGGGAGTGTCCGGGTGGTGCTAGTGATTGCTGCTCTGGCCCCAAGGTCTTGCTTTGAGAGAAGCAAGGCAGACAGACAGGAAGCATCAGATTTAATCCCAGGTTTCCACCTGCCTCCTCTGTGACTCTCACTCTGTGGCAGGCCACGAGTCCCTGCTCTGCAGGATGACAGCGGAAGATCTTTGTGTGCTGAGAATCTCTTGTTTTCCTGGGTCATCTCTGTCACAGCTGCAGTGGCCCTTTCTCTTACATGGCGGCGCTGTCCACATGCGGGTCAGGGACCCTTGCATCAGAGCCACAGCCCCGCCCACCCCACCCGCCTGAGGGGTGGACCCAGCGGTCCGAGTTAGCCCTCCCTTGCTCACGTGTCCATTCTGCCCACCCTTCACTTGAGAGAAACCTTTGTGCTGTGCATCCTCGTGTGAGCTAGTGTGAACTGGTAAGAGTTGAGAAAAACAGCCCCTGGTTCACGCCCTCAGTGAGCCTACCACCCAATGCCCCGCAGACCCCAGAGGGCCGTCCGGCTCTCCACGGAGGACCACAGCGCCCCAGACAAAACGAGCCCGCGCCGCGCTGAAAGGACGGCGTGGGGCAGGTGGTGCTGCTCAGCTCCCTACCGTGGGGGGTCTGTGTCACGACTCATCTTCAAATCTCACACTGTGAGGTGTGGGCACTTTGTTTCCTGCCCTATCAGTGACATTCGAGAGCTGGCCCGTGCTGGTTCTAGTCAGTGCCCTACAGTGGCTGGCTGCAGGGCCCTCCCCATGCCGGGCTCGCGACGTCCCCGTAGTTAGCAGAACGAGGGGGACCTACGTTGGCCGTGTGGAGGACGTGGCGCTCTTGGGCAGTTTAAAACAATGCACACTTGTCTGAAAGTTAAGGGTTTATTTTCCTGGTTTTAAAAAAATTTATGTAGACTTTACTGTTAATTATTTAACAGCCTTAAATTGTGTCAGGTTATTATCAAGTTGAAAATCTCTTTTATAGTTCTCTTTGTGTCTGTAAGAATCTACAGACAGTCTCTCCATTACTCAGAGGAAAGTGAAGTGATGTAGATAAACATGTAACCAAGTGGTAATGCTGCTTTTCTGTCTTTTTAAATCGACCGGCAGCATCAAATGCTTTTTATTATTTCTTTGGTTGGGCAGAATTAGTGGAGTGGCTCTCCACCTTTTGTCCATCTTTTCTCTGAGATGTATTATCCAGCAGTGACTAGCAAATGTGGACTACTCTTAAGGGAACGTAAAAACTCACACTTTATGAAAACAAGATAAATCACAAACGCTTTGTAAAATACCTGTGAGCACCAGTAGGTATGAACCACTTGATGTGAACGTATCGCTTTGACTCTGAAGGCCCGTCCTGGAGCAGAGTGTGACAGGTGTGCTGTTGTCTCGGCTCTGGCTGAACGTGGCACAGGCGGCTCAGAAAGGGCAGCGCCTGGTGGGCAGGTGGTCCTCCGGCCTCGGTCTGCAGTATTTCTCCTGGAACTCCTGTGTGGTCTGTGCTTTCTTTAAAAGTTTATAATTTTCCCAAAAAAATCTAAAACGGAGTCACTGAGGTAGTGAGTGCTTAAGTAACAACTGCCTGATGATTCTGTTGTAAAACTTTTGCATGAGCTCGGGATTTTCCTTTTATTTCTCTGTCTTAGGAGGACGCACGAGTCCCCTCTGTCAGGCACTTGAGAGAGCCCTTCCGCGGTCTTAAGCTGCTGCAGGCTCTGCAGGCCCCAGTGGTCTGTGGGAGCTCGTGGCTCGACTCGCCCTGTGTCTTCCTCATGCCGGTCCCCGGCTCTGCAGCAGCAGAAGAGGGGAGCTGAAACAGTGCAGGGCCTATGTGGCTGTGGGGTCGCCCGGTGTGGGGACCGGCCGCAGCTCCAGGCTGGAAGACACTTCTTACCTGGCAGCTGTTCCTGCGATGGCGACCCTGGACTGCCCCTCGGCCTTAGTCCCGCCGACGCAGGGGCTGTGGGAGGTGAGGCGGCCAGGCTGCTGCGTTACAGGTGTGGGGGGCTCTTTCACCCTTGCCGGGTGCCTTCCATGCTCTGCAGTTCGGGTGACCTTGCAGAGGTGCGGACAGGGGCACTTGGGCCAGGGCAGTTCTTTGCCCGGCAGGACGTCTGCTTCGTAGAATGGTTAGCCGCCCAGGCCCAGGCCCACGACCAGGGGCCCCTCCGTTTCTAGGCCTGCGGAGACCCTCTGTCAGACTCTAAGTCGAAGAAACCTTTGCGGGGAGTGACAAGGGGTGCCACTTGGGTGAGGGGGTAGGACAGGCTTTTGTGTCCACCCACTTGCTGACATTTCTGGAGTTCTTCATCCTTTCTGCAGCTCTGTGTCCCGTCCGTCGTCATTTCCCTCTCAGCCCAGGCCGTTTTCCTCGGGGCGTGCAGCGCAGACGTGCTGGTGGTCAATTCGCCCGCACTTACCGAGACTGCCTGTGCTCTTCACCGTCGTTTCCCAAGAGCTGCACAGAGAACGCTCGTCTTCCTCCTTTCGGCACTTCAGGAGCGTGTGTTTTAGCGGCCTTCTTTCTTCTGGTGAGAAGCTGTTCCCTTTTGTATGATGAGTCTTTTTAATAAACTCTATTTCTTAGAACAATTTTACAGTAGAAAAATCACAAGGATGCTGTGAAGGACTCCTGTGGACCCTGTGTCCAGTGTTCCCAGTGTTGGCATCTCAGTGTGGGCCCCTCGTCACAGCTGTGAGCCGCATTGACACACCACTCACTGAATTCCCTCCGTTTTTATCTCACATCCTTGTTCTGTGCCAGGATGCCATCCAGGACCCACAGGACGTTTAGTCCTGTGTCTCCTCAGGCCTCTGTGGGCTGTGGCGGTCTCTCAGACTTCCTTGTTGTGGTCACCTTGGTAGTTTTGAGGAGAACTGTTCCTCACCAGGGACTTAGCTGATGTTTTTCTCATGATCAGAGAGAGGATGTGGGTTTTCGGAAGGAAGACCACAGAGGTGAGGCACGTCCTTGTCACACAGTCAGGGGCACGCACTGTCAACATGACTGGCCGCCTGGCCAAGGCAGCGTGTGTATGGCTTCCCCTCCCCCTCCGCGCAGAGCTCTGAGGGAGGGGGGTCACTATGTACGGGGCAGTCGGGCCCCCCCGCAGGGCGGAGCGCTACACCTTTTCTCGGATTACTCTGCACAAGTGATTTGCTTCTTTCCCGTTGGTCGTTGTGTCAGTCTGCACTTTCGTATCGGAACAGACTCACACATTTGTTTTCCACTTCGTACTGCAGTGCACCACTCCTGTCTTGTCACTCAGATGGCTCCAGCCTGGGCCCCCGGGAGCTCTTTCAGTTGGTGGCTCAGCCCTTTGCTCTGCTCTCAGTTCCTGGGGTGCTGGTGCGGGTAGGTCCTGCCCCAGCACTGGGGTCAGCCCTCCCTCCAGGGCACCAGGGCTTCTGTTCATGCAGAGTGTCACTAGAAATCAGGACCTGGGCACTGGGAGTCTCTTACTGCTTCAGGTTTTGTTTCTGCTGGGCCCGTTCAGCTGACAGAGCAAGGAAGCACGTGCGTGTACCCTGGCCCCTGGGTGTGCACCTGCCTGTAACGTTTCTTCTGTCACCAGCTCTGTCTGTGTTACGCTAAGAGTGACCCCACCGCAGGGATCGCTGTGGCTGCCTCCTTCGGCTTACCCGTAAGCTCCCCCATTCGAGCGGTGAGACGCCGGCCCCCCACCATCCAGTTTCTTAGTTGTTCAGTTCGCCGAGCTCTCGGGTTCAGAGCCTTCAACGTAACAGCGGGTCGGGAGGCTGCCCGAGCCCTGGAGTCGGTGGGAAGGCGAGCATTGGCAACGGCTTTCCTCCCCGCGTGGGTCTTCTCCGTTTGGAGTGCTCGACTCTGTACTGAGCCTCCTCTCCTCGCCCATTTAAAACTCTTTCATCAGGCACTTGTAAGGAAACCTAAAAGAATCCTAACTTGAACATGGCACAAAATGAGGTGGGTCTTGGAACCCAGATAATGACAAAAAGGATTTCATTAAGCCCACCTGCAGGTGGGCTACAGAATCGGTAAGCATCGTTCATGGGGCCCGGGCCTCCGTAGCAGCTCAGGCGGAGCCCCAGCAGCGCTGGCCCTGCCGTCAGCCACAGCTGCTCCAGGAGCGCTGGAGGCTTGGGCAGTGTCCCCGGGAGCATGCCATTCGGTGTGGGAGCTGTTAGTCTCGTGGAAGCGAGGAATTCAGTTTGCCATTTTAGTCTAAGAAAAATACGGAAGAACTGAAGTCCCAAAAAGAAGAGGATTGAAAATCTGTAAACAGTATTTCATCAAAAACAATTTGGCATTTGAGCGTCAAATGAACAGTGATGTAATAGTTTCAGCCCGTCAAATAAAACAGGAACCCTGAGTTCATACGGGCCTGAAACTAAGAGTGCACTGAGGCTCCGATGGGTCAGCCTTGAAGTGCCTCCTCCCAGGGCGCCCACAGTTACAAGGGGGCAAAAAAGGAGCTTCACAGGGAGGGTGCCTGGAGGACCCGTGTTCACCGAACCACCAAACTGAATTTCAGTGCTAACTTCTCGATTTTGTTTTGACGGGTGTGACTCGGTTGGAGCATCGTCCCGTAACTGAAAAGTTGCAGGTTCGATTCCTGGTCAGGGCTTATTCCTGGGTTGTGGGTTCAATTCCCGTTCCAGGCTTCTGTAGGAAGCAACCAGCTGATACTTCTGTCATTGATGTTTCTCTCTCTCCCTTCCTATCTCCCTTCCCCTCTCTCTAAAAACAATTAACAAATGTCCTCGGGTTAGGATTTAAAAAAGTGAACTTCAGCAAGAATGGGATACATAAAAATGTGTCCCCCGGCAGTACACATGGGAAAGAGCACAGCATCCCTTCTGTGCTCTTGTGCCAGAGGTGCATGACCTGATGCGGTCACAGGGAAACACCAGGCAAATTCAGATGCAGGGACAGTCTGCAAAACAATTGGGCTGTAATCTTCAAAACCGTCAAGGTCGTGAGCGTCCAGGAAGTTCTGAGAGGCTGCAGACGCACAGACTGAGGAGGCATGGTGGCCCCTCTCTGGGCTGCTGCGTGGGCACCGCTGGGGACCCGGTGACACGCATGAGGGGGCACTCAGATTAGCCAGTGGGAACGTGTTGGTGGTCATTTCTTGATTTTTTTTGGTGGTTATGCTCTGTTTACAAGTGATTTTTGTTTGTAGAGTACACAACAAATGTTTGGGGGTGATGAGGCATCATGCCAGTAACTTACCCTTCGGTGGTTTTAAGAAAAGAGGTTTTTTTATGTATTTCCAACTTTTTTGTAAGTGTGAGAGTCTTTAACAGTGTTTTTAAAACATGAATGATTTGGGACGGAGAAAAGGCAGGTGAGTCGGGGAGGGTGTCTTTGGCTGACTGAGGGACCGCTGTGCGGAAGAGGCAGTTTCACGGGGCCTGTTCTGTGCAGCTCGAGTTGCGGTATTTCTTGCCGTTAGTGGTGTCTTGCGGTTTATCGAGAGGGTTTTGTCCATCATGCAGAAGTGGTGGCTCTTACGGAGGACGGTGTTTTACCCATGTCAGGTATAATTTCTTTTCAGTTCGGTAGTGCTGCTTCAGAGAACAAGAGCCATGAGTGGGCATTTAGGAATCAAGATTTTGGTTATAAGACAGCCCTTCCTCACACTCAGAACCACCTGCGTGTGGAACCAGCCGCCCAAGCAGAGCCAGTAATTTGTGGGGCTCCGGTACTACGGCAGAAGTGCACCTGTGACTCCGCTGCCCGATTTGTCTCCCCTACCCTCGCCCCCTGCCTGTCTCTTGTGAGAGAAAGTGCCCTTCTCCCCGTTCAGGCCTCTGCTTCACCCTCTTGTCCTTTTCAGGGCGTGGGAAGACGCCCAGGCTGCACAGCAAATGCGCATAGTCAGGAGGCAGCATCAGAAGGAAGGAGCTGGCGCCGAGCTCCAGGCACTGGGCCTGTGTCTGCCATGGGAGGTCAGAGGGTCACCTTGGCGCCCCATTCAGCCATGTGACCGCAGACCCCGCTGCGGGCTGCAGCACGGGTCCACATCTTCACGGGCACCGGCCAGATGCCGGGGTGCTGGGCTCAGTTCCGTGCACCTGCTTCAGAGTCCCACACCTTCCCCATGACTGGACCTTCTGTCCCCATGCCCCACAGCCGTGTCCTCTGCACAGCCATCATGTCTCTGACTGGCTCTTCCCCTCCTTCCAAGGCCTTGACCCTCAGCTCACCATCATGAAGTCCTGCCATCATCTGCTCACGTCAGGGCCATGGGGGAAGGGAGCAGCCTACCTGCCAGGTCCCTCTTTGGGTCCTTCGACTGTTCCCACCACCAGGAGCCATGTCCCAGAGCTGCTTCCTGGGCCTCACTCTCTCCCGAAATGGTTGTGGCTTTTGTCTCCACTCCGGTGTCCTGTCATCTGACCCCTGCGTCCTCCCTTTCTCTCCCTCTTGCGTCACTTGGCTTTGAGGAAGCTCCCAGGTCCTTGAACTCCGCCTCCACGACCCTCCGGACTGCGCTTTCCTGCTCTCCGTAGACCATGTGAGCTGCGCCGTGCGCCACTGGACCTGCAGCCTCATTTGCTCAGTAAGGATCACCTGCCGTCACCTGGCTGTCCGTGACCTTTGGGCTCATTGGCTCCCGAATGCCTTGAATGCCAGGGTCCAGCATTTGTATTTTATTTAGCAGACAGAAGGGGCACCTCAAAGGCTTTGACCAAAGGAGTGACCTGATAAATGTGTGTTAGGAAAAGCACTGACACATCTCAGGAGGAAATCTGTAGTCACTGTGCCCTGTCATCTGCGTCTGTCGGGATCATTCACTTCACGAAAGAGTGTAGCATATCTGTTTTTCCTCTCCCGTCGTTTGAGCATTCGTGACGAGAAGCATAAGGAGTCCAGGTCTGAGAAGCGCAGTGTTGCAGGTACACGTTTGGGAAGGACTCGCGTCAGGTTGGTGGGAGCGAGTGTGCAGGAGGCCTCCAACCAGAGTGAGCAGGCTCGCTGAGACCTGGCAGCAGGGCCCAGCGGTCTTGTCATGTCCCTGAGAGAGTGTGACAGACAGTCACTGAGTCATATGTTCCTGTTCCCTCAGCACAGCCCTTCTAGGACTTTATTTTTTAAAAGAGTTTATTTATTTATTTTTAGAGATGGGGAAAGGAGGGAGAAAGAGAGGGAAAGAAACATCAATGTGCGGTTGCCTCTTGTGCGCCCCCTGCTGGGGACCCGGCCCACAACCCAGGCATGTGCCCTGAGTGGGAATTGATCCGGCCACCCTTTGGTTCACAGGCCAGCACTCAATCCCCTGAGCTACACCAGCCAGGGCCCTTCTAGGACTTTAAAGCAGTTTTGGTCTCTTTCACTCACAGTGTGTGATGTTCTGCTTCACCTACAGCAGGGATGTCAAACTCATTTTCACTGAGGGCCACATCAGCTTCGCGGTTGCCTTTAAAGGGCTGGATATAATTTTACAACTGTATAAATGTAACTGTTTCTTAACTAGGGGCAAGGAGCTCGGCGTTGCTGCTGAGTAGAAACAAGGTGCTGGGCTGGATAAAACAAGGTGGAGGGCCGGATGGGGCCCGCAGACCTTGTGTTTGCCACCTGTGACCTAGAGCTAGGTCATTGAATTCTATAGAGGTAACTCCAGTACCAGTGACAATAACCTGCCAGAATTACCAAGTTACCCTGGCAGACACTTCCATGCGACGGTGCAGCATCCCCCAGCTCTTCCTGGGAGATTTTCTAGAATTATCTTAAGAGCTTTAAAATTTCTTAAAACTTTAGCAGTTGATTTGAACTGAACAAACGAGTTTATCTGTTAAGACATAAAACTATTACTAAGTGAGATTTTGCACAGGAATTTTTTTCTCTTAAAAAAAACAGGTAAGTTTATAGTAAAAAAAAGTTTAAAAAAACAGTTACAGGAAAAGCACCTCTCTACACCTGTGGTCTGGTGCCTCAGATGACTCGTTTGCCCTGCTTCTAGGTCTGTCTTTCTGGGATGAAAGGATCAACTGCCCGGATGAATGGGGCTTGCCCCAAGATTCATTCCCAGGAGGGAGAGGCAGTGTGCAGGGGCCGGTTCTTGATGTCTCCCCTCTAAGGGACCCCTGAGTTGAGACACAAACTCTTGTGGAGGCCAGGAGGGTCATGTCGTCAGCGGGTGTCTGGGTGTTTCCTAAAGGGCAGGGAGGAATCGAAGGGAGGAGACAGGAGCTCCAGAGTTCTGGGGGAGGGCATTTTCCTTTTCTCAGTGAGCCGTACGTTTACTGAGTATCAGCCGTGACTTCCACAGGTAGTATCTCAGTTTTTTGGAAGAAGAAACTGACCTTCTGAGAGGTTAAATATCGTGCTAGGATTGGAACCTAGACATTCTGACTCCAGAGCCCAAAAGTAGTTAATTCTGAGGTTTCTTTCGTTGGCCCCTGAAAACTGATGTTGTCGTCTGGAATATTTTGTAGCAGCGTTACCAGAGTTTCTACTTACCTTTTTCCCACTAAAAATAGAATTGCTAGGAGCGGGGGCTCTTTTGTACTGACAGCTTGCCCACCCAGCGGTCATGTTTTTCAACAAGGACAAAGGTAGGCGTGAATCTAGGTCCGGGCCCCTGGTGGTAGCACCGCTGTACACGGCGTGGGGGGCGGGGGTGTGAGGAAAGCCACCGTTCTGCAGGGACACTCATAGGTGAAGAGCAGGCTGACAGCTGTCAGGGGGAAGGTTGGGGGGCTGGGTGGGGGAACTGAGCCAAAAGGAAAAGACAAGAAACTCACAGACATGGACAACAGTGTGGTGATTGCCAGGGGAGGGGGGAGGGCCCTGGGGGAGGGTGAAGGGGGTAACTGGTGATGGAAGGAGACCTCACGAGGGGTGCGGAACACAACACAGGGGACACGCGATGTTTTGTGGAACTCTGCACTGAAACCTTTGTAGTTTCGTTAAGAAGTGTCACCCAAATCAATTAGATACAAGTTTTAAAAATTTTTTAAAAAAAGAAAATCACCGTTTTACACACTATTGTGAGTGATTTGGGCGGCTATCAGTGGGTGCTGAATGCGTGGAGTCGAAGCTACTGCAGCGCAGCCCGCCCCTCCGAGTGTTTGTTGATTAAAAAGAGGAAAGCACTTGTTTACGGTGGAGGAATCTGGCAGGGAGGACGCTCGCCAGCCGACACAGTCTGCTGTCATCCGTGAAGACAGAATTCTCTGTGCACGCTCGGAGGACAGAGTGTCACCTGTGTGGCATTCCTGCCAGAAACGTTTACTTCTGAGATCTAATCGTGAAGGAACAGTCAAATCCAGAGTAAGGGACAGTTTCTCAGCATGGCCTGAACTCTTCAAAAAGGTCAAGGTCGTGAGCAACCAGAAGTGACTGAGGACCTGCTTCAGATCCAGAGAGGCTAGCAAGACAGCCACGCAGTGGCACCACCCCGATGGCTGCAGGGGGACGTCTGGGGTGGGCTGGGTCCTGCAGGGCAGTGTCGGGTCAGAGGTCGTTTTCCTGAGTGTGGCAGATGAACCATGTCCTTGTTCTTAGAAGGTGAGCGGAAGTATGTACGGAAGAAACGGTGTTTGCATTTCCCTTTCAGTTGGTTCAACAGAAACAAACACAGGGTCCAGCACAAACAGCGCCCCCTTTTATTACAAAATCTTCTATTAGAAAACCATAAGCATGCGATTCTGTAACATAACAGTGTCACACTCAAGCACATCATGTGACATTTTAGGGGAAATACTCAAGTTAAAACTACATTATTACACCACATTACTACCCTACCAACCACACTCAGGCAGGTGTTACTTCTGCCGGACCCTGTAGAAAAGATAAAATGTTGCCAGTTGACAAATCTAAGTAAAAAATGCATGCGTGTTCACGTAGCATTGAAACTGTTTTGTAGATTTGAAAAGTCTCAAAATAGAAGGGAAAAGAATCGAACAGCGCGTGAAAGCAGTCCACCTCCAGCAGTGGGTGCGCAGACTCCGGTAAAGAATAGTCATGGGGAACGTTTTCAAGGAGACGATGAAAGCAGGGCTCACAGCTGGTCTTTTACTTACTCGTTGTCTCTGGTAAATTCATCTTGGCTGTGGGCGTGGTGTTTGCCCAGGCCATCTCCGTGCCTTGGTGGCAGGGATGTGAGAATGGGGATGGACACGCAGGCCCTTGTCCTCTCTCCTTTAGTGTTCACGCCATTGCAGTCTAATTATACCTTAACGCTTGTCAGTCACTACTTGATCTCACCCTAGCTTTATCGTGAAGCGTACGTTTTCTCTGGCATTACATCCCCCCAGAAGCTGGGCCAAGTCTTTGCAAATCTTTAAAAGTCAGGCGTCTGAGGCATCCTTAAATCAGGGCCTTGGAGGCCAGACCGACATCAAGGGTGAGGAGTGAGGAGGTCCGTAGACCTCTCCTGAAATTGGTAAGGTTCGGGGGCTTCTCTTCCAGAAGGGATTCCCCTCTAACCTGATTCCTGAGGGATTTATGTCTGACGTGATTAAGAGCTAGTGCCTTCGCCAGTGTGCCGATGGGCCACTGTAATTATTCCCACATGCTCGCCCTGCAGTGCCTCAGCCTCCTTCCCTGTCCCTCTGCCGGGACCCTCCCGTGTACAGGCGCCATGAGGCTGCCTGCGTCTGCTGCTCTCTCCAGGCCCTTTGGTCCCAGTAGGAATGGGGTCCCTTCACAATGTCACAGGAAAAGCATTTGGGGGACCCACAGATGGGAGGATGAGATGCAGCAGTAAGATTTATTGGGGTAGAAACAGAAGACTGCCCCCATCACGCTCCTGGGGTTCCGTCTCCGTGCGTCCCTCTGTGGCGAAGTCCAGCCTCGTCCTCACGAAGCCCAGAAGGGCCGGGTTCAGAAATTCTGCGCCATCAATTCACTTCACACCAAAGCTTAGTGCCGTTCAGCCTCTGTCCCTGTCCTGCTAGCGATGTCTGTTCCCGGCTGTGTTCCAGCTGAGGCTGCGTTGCCGTGTCCAGTACCCAGGCTCACGCGTGGAGCCCACGATTGGGGCCCCCCGGCTGCAAGGCCCGCCTGGCTGCTACAGAGAGAGTGGGCGAACCCACACATTACTGGGCAAGAGGCCTGCTTACATTACCTCGGGCTTGGGAAGGACCAGGTGCTCTTTTGAACTGACCAATCAATTTCCCAGTCTGTCCCAGGCTCGTGCTGGGCCCTCCCCGCATCCCATCAGTCTTTTCCCCAGATCCGACACCTTCCCCTTACGGTCTCTGTCTTGGCTTCTGCTGCTCATACATCCAGCAAGGGAGCTCCTTCTGCTGTTCCTCCTCCTCCCTCAACAATCTCTGCTACTAAGCGGCAACATCCTGCCCACCTCGGGGCACGAGGCCCGTGAGCAGAGGATGCAGCGGCGCCTCCATGTGTGTGAAGCTGTAACTGCCCGGTGCAGTGGGCTCACTGTCTTCTTCAGCTCCCTGCTGGATGAGGCTTGTCAATGTCCGATTCCCTTTGCTCTCTTCCTTTATTAATATTAGCTGCCTATGCTAACGCCTTTAAGAGTCCCTTTTGCCTTTTGTGGGTAGAGTTTTCATGTCATCAGGATCGAGTGCGAAGGGAAAAAACACTCCTGCATGTGTCTACGTTGCTGCTCACGTGGAGCACTTCACTTGTGACGCTTCGGTCACCAAGTGTGGGGGTGTTTCTCGACACCAGGCAGTCCTCAGCAGCTCCCACTGGGCGTCCTGCTGTTCAGCTGGATTCTGGCACTGCTTGGCGTTAGCATCCGATCCTACGGGGTAAGGGCTCCTCCCCCTCCAGCCCCCTCCATAAGCCTTCCCAAGTCCCAGTACCTGTTGTCACCTGTACTTCTGACCAGCTGGCTCTAAATCGAGGTTTCCACAACCCCCTCCTCAGGTTCAAAAACTCATTAGGATGGTTCCCAGAGCTCAGGGCCTCACATTTACTGGCTTATTAGAAAGGATATAATGAAGGTTGCGGACAGCCTGCCAGATGAACACACACAGGACAGGGTATGGGGAAAGGGCTCTCTGACAGCCGCCCTTCCCACACCTCCACGATCACCCACCCCGGCCACCCGCAGCTCTGCAGACCCATCCTGTGAGGGTGAGTCTGGGGCTGCCCCGCCCCAGAGCATGGAGGGTGGGTGAGGGCACCGAGCTTCTCCTCACGGCTCGGTTGTGTTGGTGACCAGCCGACACTAGAAGAGGCCTCATCAGAACCGAAGACTCGCGTGTCGCCCAGGAAATGCCAAGGGACTTAGGAGCCCTGTGCCAGGAGCCAGGAGCTGCAATAAACCTGTTCTTTACTTCACAGCAGGTCATTTTTCCCTCTCTTTGAAAGGTGAGCGAGCGTTCAGGAGCTTGGTCATAGTATGTGCTCAATAAATGCTGCTGGATGGATGATGGAAATAATCAAACACTTCTTTTCCCACACAGCTTCCCAGTTGAAAGTAGGCGGAGCACATTTAGTGCCCTTTGAGTGAAGGGGACGGCAGGGCCCGTCCCCCTGGCTGCTCCTCTTCCAGCTTGTGTCTCCAGGAGGGAGCCTCGGACCGCTTTCCGAGCCGTGTTTGTGCCTGGTGTGGTTATAAAGCAATGAGACTGATCGTCATGTGTCGAGTGTGGGATCCGTCTCAGTTACTTTATAGCCAGGCCGGCACCTCGTGCCGCTCGCCACTGCCTGCCGGACGACATCGGACAGCTCAGACCCAGGGTTCCCGGTGCAAGCCTCACGTACCTCAGCAGAGTGCTGCGTCTACCCTCACGTTGCCATCAGAGCGTTTCTTTCAGAGAGATAATTAGACCTTAACTTTGTTTCTTGCTTTAAATTTACAGTTTTTGTTTTGTTTTGGGGTTTTAATGTGTTCTGGTAAATTGCTGTCTGATGCAGTGACTGGCACAATTTTGAATAAGGTAACAAAGGTGTATGGGGTTAAGTTTTTACGAAACCACTTTAAATCGCTGGGTCTCTTCTCCACTGCGTGCTGACTGCACGTGATGTGAGGACAGTGCCTTTGGTTATAAATACAATCACACACGCAAACCAAGTATTGCATGGAAAGGTTTATCGGAGAGTCTTTGAAAGGGCAGGTTTGGAGGGGTGTGTTTGTTTTGTCTTGGTGGTCATGTTTACATGCACAAACCTTATTCAAATTTGATAAGTGGTTTCTAATTTTCTCTCTCAAAATAAAATGCCCTCCTTCCTCCAATGCCCAGAGTCTTTGGGACTCTTTGAAGAAAGCAGGAGGTGGGAGGTGCCGGGCAGCCCCGGCTGATGAAGGGTGACCGCCGACAGCTGGAGCAGTGGCTACAAGCTTCTCTGTTCCGTAAAGGAGGCTGAGCAGAGGGGCGGGCTGCGACTGCATGCTCTGCCTAGGAGAGCCGCTTGCCTGTCCTGTGTTCCAGCGTCGGGAGAGGGTGAACGTGGAAGGACTGGTGGCCAGAGGTGCCCTCGGAACACTCCCCTAATTGCGGGCCGTGGTCTGTGCGGTGGCGGAGCCCCAGGACCGCTGAGAGAACTAGGAGCCTTCTGATGCCAAGTCACCCAGCGGGTTGAAGGCTGGGTCCGTCTCAGGAAGAGTTTGCTTTCCAGCAGGTTTGGGGAGGAAGCTCCCTCCAGCCAGGTCTAGACATAGGCCCAAGCTGGTTTTGGCTGTTACAGGTGCTGCCATTTGGCACTTGGCGGCTGCCAACTCAGGCGTCCAACTTGTGGCCTTTCTGTTCCCTGTGCTATTCTGCACACGACAGCTGTCCCGTGAGTGTTTCTAAAAATGGCTAGTGTAAAAAGTGCTAGTTTTTACATAGAAATAACAACTTTTCTCCTTTTCTTAAGGAGTTGGGACTTTTTAAAGAGCTTTTTAAGATGGAAGACGTTTTACCAGGGAACCTTTCACGACTGTCACATGTTTCTCGCACGATGCACTGTTCAATGCAGTTGTCACATTCGACTGGGCTCAGGGTTTTTAAAAACGCAGTTGTAATGCAAGTCGCCGTGGCCGCCCACCTGCAGTGCCGCTTCGTCCAGAGTCGAGTCTGCGAGCGCCTGCCGTTGGCAGGAATCGTAGTGCGGTGTCTCTGAGCACTCTTCAGTATTTGATTTCCAGTGAGTGTCCAGCGGCACTTGAGTGTATGCCTTTACTTTACTTGCAGGCACTGGGGACATTGTTGCCGTCATGATCACGGAGCTGAGGGGCAAGGACATTCTGAGCTACCTGGAGAAGAACATCTCCGTGCAGATGACGATAGCAGTAGGAGCGCGAATGCCGCCCAAGAGCTTCAGTCGAGGCTCCCTCGTGTTTGTCTCCATATCCTTCATCGTTCTGATGGTCGTTTCCTCGGCCTGGCTCATATTCTACTTCGTCCAGAAGATCCGATACACGAGCGCGCGCGACCGGAACCAGGTGAGCTGCCGGCGCTGGGGGGCCGGTGCTTGCCGCCCCGGAGCGCAGGCCTCTGTTGTGGCCGGCACGGCACAGGTGTATTTTCATTTTGCCAAACGCTTTACCTTCAGTTATTTTAATGTTGGAAACACATCTACAGGAGTACTTTAAGGATATTTTCAATGCCTACGTGGGGAAATTACGAAGTTGTGGTGGTCACGTGGGAGTGTTCTAAGTAGATGTTCAGCTCGGTGTCACGTGAGGACCCACCTAGATCTGGCAACTGGCAGCAGTCCAGAACACCGCACTCTCACTCCGGCCACACCGGGGTCAGTGGGAGGGGCTGGAGCGAGGAGGAAACTTCCCGTTGCACACCCTTTGTTTCCTGAGAACTTTGAACCAGGCATCATCTATTCAGAAGAAGTAAAGCCATTAAAAATAAATTGTCCTATCTAAGCATGGCTGCGGGTGATGCTAAGCAGGGCAGGGCCAGCAGAAGAGCTGAGAGCCCGTGGACCGGCCCAGCCTGCGTGTCAGTGGGCTGCGTGGGTGAGTGACGACGCAGGAAGGACGGGTGCTGGCTGTCACGCCGACAGGCGGGTTCAGGCACTTTGTTTGCTCCCTGGTTGTTCGATGTGCTGTCAACAAGACACCCCCTTGGGGGCCGAGATCTAGGCCTTCGGTCCCTGCATGGTCCTAGGCTTTCCTTCTGGGAAGCTGAGAAGTGAATTGCTTGGAGAGGGGTTTGAAGCCAGTTTGTATTTGACCGTCCTCTCCTGAAACAGTCCTTCCACACGGCCGGGGGGCGGGTCCCCACCCTTCCTCATTCTGGCAGAAGGAGCGCGGGCTCTGGTTGCTGCACAGCTCCGGCCTGGCCTGCCGCAGGCTTGCCGTGCTCCTCCTGCCCGTTTGTCTAGCCTGTCCACCTGCTTCCTCATCTGAAACTGGAATAAAACACTTTAGCGAACATGTATGTACCAGGTTCTGTGCAATGCCTTGTACACCTTTAAATATTTTAGTTTAGTTTTTATTATTTATAATTTCAGACTTAGAGAAAAATTGCAAGAATAGTATAAAGTACTCCCGTACCCAGATTCTTCAGCTGTTAGCGTTTTACCATGTTTCCTTTTCCGCGTTTATATATTTTTTAACCGTTTGAGAGTCAGTTTGTGACACGGCCCCTCTGCCCTCAAACCCTGCGTTAGGTACTTCCTAACGTGGCGCCGCTCTCTGATCTGCAGACCCCTCCTGAGCCCTATAAAGCCGTCTCGGGGTGTCCTTCATGGCAGGGACGCCCCTGGGCTGTCCGTCAGCGTGGGCGCTGCGTGCGCTTGTCCTGTCTCTTTCCTCCGTCACTCCTCTGTGTCACAGCATCCGCACTTTGAAAGAGTCACAGGCCAGCTGTTTTCCGTTTGAGTTTACCTGCTGTCTGCTGCTCCTTCGTGACTGCATCCAGGGGACCTGCGTTTTTGTCAGGGATACCAGTCTCTTACACTGTTAGACTTTTCAATTTGAGGCAATTACAGATTCACGTGCATTTGTAAGAGGTAGATCTCAAGCACCCTTTGCCTGTCTCTCCGCAGTGGTAAAATCTTGTTTAACTGGTATCACAGCCAGGATATATATTTTTTTAAGATTTCACTTATTTATTTTTGGACAGAGGGGAAAGGAAGGAGAGAGGGAGAGAAACATCAGTGTGTGGCTGCCTCTCACACGCCCCCAACTGGGGACCTGGCCCACACCCCAGCCATGTGCCCTGACTGGGAATCGAACTGGCAACCCTTTGGTTTGCAGGCTGGCACTCAACCACTGAGACATACCAGCCAGGCACAGCCAGGATGTCGACACTGAAGCAACCCCCTGACCTGCTCGGGTCTCCCTAGACTGACTTGGGCTCGTCTGTGTGCACGTGCTTCTGTGTAAAGCCAGGCAACCACTGCCGGAGTCGAGAGGCAGAGCGTCTTGACCTGCACCACGAGGACCCTTGTGCTGTGCTCTTACAGTCACTGTCCTCCCTCTTTTCCAAGCCCTGCCTGGCCCCCAGCTGCCACCGATCTGTCCCACACTCTCTGGTTCTGTCACCTCAAGGGCCCTGGGTAAATGGAGTCACGTGATATTTAACCTCTAACGTGAGTCCCTTGACGTCCTTCCAAGTCATTGTGTGTGTCAGCATTTGCTCCTTTTTAATGCTCAGTAGTGTTCCGTGGCTAGGATGCACTGCATTGTGGTGATCAAACTGTTCCCAGGTTCTGGCCATTCTAAATGAAGTGACTGTGAACACTCACATGGAGGCTTTGTGTGGACGGGAGCTTTCGTTTCCCTGGGAGGAATGTTCGGGAGTGAGATTTGGGGGTTGTTATGGAAGCACGAACTGAGTAAGAAGCTGCCGTGCTGTTTTCCCGAGTGGCTGTCCTTCACGTCCCAGCAGACGCAGAACCCCGGTCCCGCTCCTTCGCCTCCTGGAGTGCGTTTGACGTCGTCTGTTTCTTATTCTCGCTGCTCTCAGGTGTAGTGGCGTCTGTTGTGGTTTTCCTCCACATCTCTCCAGAGGCAGCTGATGGCAAAAGCCCTGTCCCGTGAGTCCTGCCGCCGGCGCCGCGTCCTCAGCACAGTGTCCGTTGGTGGCTCTCGCCCGTCTTCTGCTGGGGCGTTTGTTTCTCCCGTGGAGTTCTGAGTGCTTTCTGCGCTCCACGCTCCAGTCCTTCGGCAGGACTGTGGTTTGCAGTTTTCCTCCCAGCTCCTGGCTCGTGTTTCCAGCCTCTTAACAGGGTCTTTTGAAGAGCAGGATTTGTAAGTTTTGACGAGGTTCAGTTTATTGATTTTTTTTCCCCTTTTATGAGTTGTGCTTTTGCAGTCAAGTCTAAAGATCTGTATTTTTTCTAAAAGTTTCATAGTTTTACACGTGACATTTAAGTCTGTAGTCCATTTTGAATTAATTTTTATACAAAGTGTGAAGTTTAGGATGAGGTTACTTATTTTTGCTTCTGTGCGTCCAGTATTACACCTTTGTCAAAAGCCAGCTGGGCCTGTTTGTGGGCGTGTCTCTGGGCCTTCTGTCCCACGACATCCCTGTGTCTGCACCAAGGTGTTCTATCTGTGCCTGAGGCTTTATTCTCCTCATTTCATTCTTGTTTTTCAAGATTGTTTTATCTATTCTCAGTCTTGTCAGCCTTTCCATATAAATTTTAGAATAGGCTCTTCTGTGTCTTGGAAAAAAACCCCAATAACCTTGCTGGGATTTTGATAAGAAAATATTAAACCTATAGATTAATTTGGGGATAATTGATGTTTACCATGTTGAATCTTCCAGTTCATGAATTTTGTATGTTTTTCTATTTATTTTATTTTTTAGGGACTTTATGTATTTATTTTTAGACAGAGGAGAAGGGAGGGGCAGGAGAGGGAGAGAAATTTCTCCGTGAGAGAGACTGGTGGCTGCCTCTCGCACACACGCAGCTGGGGACCTGGCCCGCCACCCAGGCATGTGCCCTGGCCACGGCGAATCGCACCAGCGACCTGGTTTGCAGGACGATGCCCAACCGACTGAGCTGTGTTGCTCAGGGCTGTTTTTCCATTCATTTAGGTCCTATTTTATTTCTTTCATCAGCACTTTACAGGTTGTAGCACACAGGTCCTGAACATGTTTCAAGTTTACAACCAAGAATTCCCGTTTGTTGGCAGTGACTGTGAGCGCCCACGTGGTAGTGAGTGGACTGTGTGTTGATTCCAGGCTCTGCATGTCCACGGTCGGCGTGCTGAAGTGGGCTTGTTTCTGGGTGTCGATTTTCCCTTCCGCGACCTTCATAAACTCACTCATCACTGCAGATCGAGCGTGCGGTGTTTTCCGTGTAGACAACCATGTCTGTCCATGAGGAGGAGCCGCTCTGTCCCCTCCTTCTCGGTCTTCACGCCTTGCCACTTGTCGTCTCACCGAAAGGCTAGGGCCTCCAGCCCTGTGCAGGTGGCAAGAGCGGGCACCCTGCCTCTGCCTGGTCTCAGAGAGCGGGACTCAGGTTCTCGTCGTGACACATGGCGCCAGCTGCGGTGCGTTGTCGATCTTCATTACCAAGTCAAAGAAACTCCTTTCCCTTCCTAGTTTGCTGAGAGTTTCTGTCACAGATGAGTGTTGGATTTTGTCAGATGATTCTGTGTGTCAGTCGAAGCGATCACATGATTTTTGTTTCCCTTCAGCCGGTGGACAGGGCAGATTGCACCCATTGACTTTTGGATGTTGAACCAGACTCGCATCCCTGGAGTAAACCCCACTTGGTTAGAGTGTGCAATTTTTTGTGCCTTGCTGGATTAGATTTGTTAATATTTTGTTGAGGATTTTGTGTCTAAGTTAGTTAGAGATGCTAGTTGAGGAGGTGGTTCTAAAATTTAATTTCTTTTATCTTTTTTTAAATTTATTACTTTGAGAGAGAGAGAGATTTGTCATTCACTGGTTGATTCTTATATGTGTCCTCACTGGGAATCAAACCCGCAACCTTGGCATATCAGGATGACGCTCTAACCATTTGAGCTACCCAGAGCCAAAATTTAATTTCTTTAATCGTTACAGACAATTCAGGTTGTCTGTTTCATCTTTATTGAATTTTGGTAATTGTGGGTTTTGAGAAATTGGCCCACCCATTGTTCAGATATCAAATTTATCAGCACAGTTTTTCATAATATGCCCTTGTTCTCCTTTTAAGGGCTGCAGTATCTCTAGCAATCTTCCCTGTTCATTCTTGATTTTAATGATTTGTATCATTTTTAATATATTTTATTGATTATGCTGTTATAGTTGTTCTGATTTTTCCCTTTGTCCCTTTCCACCCTGCCCCCCCCATTCCCTCTAGCAGTCCCCGCTTTGTTCATGTCCATGGGTCGTGCATGTAAGTTCTTTGGCTTCTCCATTTCTTAAACTGTTCTTAACCTCCCCCTGTCTATTCTGTACCTACCAATTACGCTTCTTAATCCCTGGACCTTTGCCCCCATTCTCCTACTTCCCCTCCCAGCTGATAATCCTCCAGGTGATCACCACATCTATGATGCTGTTCCTGTTCTGGTTGTTTGCTCGGTTTGTTTTTTAGATTCATTTGCTGACAGTTGTGAATTTATTGCTATTTTAGTGTTCATAGTTTTGATCTTCTTTTTCTTCAGTAAGTCCTGTTAATATTTCATGTAATAAGGGCTTGGTGGTAATGAACTCCTTTAACTTGACCTTATTTGGGAAGCACTTTATCTGTCCTTCCATTCTAAATGATAGCTTTGTAGGTCCTTGCTTTTCATCACTTTGAATACTTCTTGCCAGTCACTTTTTACCTGCGAAGTTCCTTTTGAGAAATCAGCTGACAGTCTTATGGGAACTCCTTTGTAGGTAACCAGCTGCTTTTTTGTCACTGCTTTTAAGATTCTCTCTTTATCTTTAACCTTTGGCATTCTAATTATGACGTGTCCTGGTGTGGTTCTCTTTGAGTGCATCTTGTTTGGGACTCTTTACACTTCTTGGACTTGTGTGTCTATTTCCTTCACCAGGTTAGGGAAGTTTTCTTTCATTATTTTTTCAAATAAGTTTCCAATCTCTTGCTCTTTCTTTTCTCCTTCAGGCAACCCTGTGATTCAAATATTAGTACATTTGAACTTGTCCCAGAGGCTCCTTACCCTATCCTCTTTCTTTTTTATTCTTTTTTCATCTTGTTGTTCTGATTGAATGTTTTTTTCTTCCTTATGTTCCAAATCATTGATTTGATTCTTGGCTTCATCCACTTCCACTGTTGATTCCCTGTTAATTTTTCCTTTTTTCACTTAGTGTGACCTTCATTTCTGCCTGGGTCTTTTTCATGCTGTTGAACTACCCAATGAGTTCCTTGAGCATCCTAATAACCAGTGTTTTGAACTCTGTACCTGATAGGCTGCTTATCTCCATTTCAGTTAGTTCTTTTTCTGGAGTTTTGTTCTGTTCTTCCATTTTGGCCATGTTTGTCTCATTTTGGTGCCTCCTTCTGTTTGTTTCTGTGTATTAGGTAGAGCTGCTTTGACTCCCTGTCTTAGCAACGTGGCCTATTGTAGAGAAGTGCACCCATAAGTTGGATGGGGCAGAGCCTCAGGTAATAGCCAGGGCGGGGCAAACTGTGTGAACCAGGATGATGGAGTCTCAGATATGGAGCCACTGCTCTGTGGCTCTGCGTGGGGGAGGGCTCAGAAAAGGGACAACGGCCGCTGCAGTTTTGTCCGGGAGGAAGCTGTTCCCTGGCACTCGCCCTGATGCCAGACACTTCAGTTTCTCCCCATATGCCACTGGTGCCCTTCCAGCTGCTGCCCCAGTGCTGGAGCCCAGAGGGAGGGAGTCTGCGTAAGTCCAATGTCTCCTTTAAGAGGAGACCACTGAGAATCCCACAGTTTCTTCCGCTGCCCCAAGCCCTACTGATTTTTACAGCCAGACATCATGGGACTTACCTTCCTGGCACTGGAACCCCGGGCTGGGTGGTCTGGAGTGGGGCTGGGATCCCTTGCTCCCAAGAAATCCCTTTACATCCACCACACGTGGGTGCAGGACCGACCGTTCCCTGCATCTCCTCCCCTCCTGCCCACCTGGATGCATGTGACTTCTTCAGTTCCTTGGTGGCCGGACTTCCACACGGCTCGATTTTCTGACGTGTCTGGTGGTGGTGGTTTTGTAGTCTAGTCGTGTCGTTGCTGTGGGTGTGCGAGGAGGTGAGCTGTGATTTGTGTCTTGTTTCCCTTTTGTCGGTCACGCTAGAGATTTCTCAATTTCATGATCTCTCAAAGAACCAGTTTTCCATCTCATTTTTAACATAGGAAGTTAGGCTATTTTTTTTAAACTTCCGTCTTTCTAGTATAGGAATTCAGGGAGTGGTATAAATTTCTCAGATCTACTTTAACTGTGTCCCACATATTTTGATATCCTGTATTTCCATTTTTACTCAATTGTATGTAGCTTTTTTCTTTTGAGACTTTCTTTGACCCATCTATTATTTAGAAGTATGTTGTTTAATTTTCAGTTTGCTTTTATCTGAGTGTTACTGATTTCTGGTTTGATTCCATTATAATCAGAGAATACGCTATATGATTTCAGTTCTTGTAGCTTTGTCGAGCTTTGTTTTGGGGCCTGCAGCGTGCTCTGTCTGGGTAGGTGCTCCACGGGAGCTTGAAAACAGCTTGCGTCCTGCCATGGGGTGGAGTGTTCTGTGGACAGCAGTTCACTCAGCGCCTCGGCTTGCTTCTGGGCACAGGGTGGGCAGAACCACCACGGTCCACTATTCGGCTGGAGTGGGACAGGTGCAGGCCAGTCTTCAGGTACTCGACTATGGGAAGCAGGCTTTTCGCCCCTGCCCCCCGCCTTTCTGTCTGCAGTTGCAGTTGGGGGCTTCTGCAGCACGTTGTCTGGGATACATGAGGCCATGAGGAAACCCAGAGAACTCACTGGCCTGTGTTCCTCAGGCCTCAGGGTCCTTGGACAGCCCGCCTCTCCTTCCCACCTCCCTGAGAGAGACCCTATGCCTATTTGTTGTTTTGGGTCCAGGGGTTTTAGGTAGAGGGGGGCTGGGAGGAAGGGGCTGCTCCACCGTGGCGGAACTGGAAGTCCCCCAGCATCGCACGTGAGTTTTGACTGGGTCACAGGTGATCGAAGCAGTAAATATTAGACAAAAGTGTTAGCTGATCTACCAGTATGCTGCTTCCACAGACAAGATTATTGGGTATACGTGTACGAAATCAGATACACAGTCTTAAAATAAGATGCATCAGTTTCCCAAGATTTCTGACCAAGTGAATGGATGTGAAGTGAAAACATGATGGCATGGGGGACACAGAGGGAGACGGGCACTGACAGGATGATGGCATTTGTGTATTGTCATCAAAACACCTGAGGAGTTCCGCCTGCTGATATCCGAATAGGTGTCAGCTGCAGTTCTCCAGCTGCTGGAAAGGAAGTAGAGTCCAGCCTCCTTTATTCAATGGTGTTGCTTCATTGTTCTGAATATGTTTTATTGACTTTACTATTGCAGTTGTCCCATTTTCCCCCTGTATTCCCCTCCGCCCTGCACGTGAAAAATTTTAAAGGCTCTTTGACGGTTTTGATCGATTGATGGAATGATTGATTTAGAGAGAGAGGAAGGGAGAGAAACATCAATTTGTTGTTCTGCTTATTTATGCGTTCATTGGTTGATTCTTGCTTGTGCCCTGTACATGGATGGAATTCACAACCTTGATGTATTGGGATGATGCTCTAACCAACTGAGCTACCCGGCCAGAGCTAAATTAAAATTTTGAACCAATGTAATGCATGAGCATGATTTTTTTTTAAAGTTGAGTCTTTTTTAAAGGATTTTATTTTTAGAGAGAGAAGAAGGGAAGGAGAAAGAGAGGGATAGAAAGATCAATGTGTGGTTGCTTCTCACGTGCCCCTCCCCCACCGGGGACCTGGTCTGCAACCTAGGCATGTGCCCTAGACTGGGAATCGAACCAGTGACCCTCTGATTCGCAGGCCCACGCTCAATCCACTGAGCTACGCCAGCCAGGGTTACATGAGCATGATTTTTAAGAATAAGTAATAGCTCAAGATTTAGTCCCTTGCCCAGTCTGTTCGTACTCCTGATTCTGTTTTCCCCTTTCAACTCTCTTATATGTTCCTTATATTAAGTACTTTAGAGCATGCTATATTCCTTTTTAAAAAATAAAGATTGTTTTCATATGTTGCATTATAAAACACTATAAGTAGAGTAACCAAGAGTTGCTCTGAAATGGTGTTCTTCTCAAGAAACCCTCACAGCAAGGGTGTCAAACTCATGTTCACCGGGGGCCATATCAGCCTCACAGTTGCCTTCAGAGGGCCGAGTGTAATTTTAGGACTGCTCCTTCACTAGGGGCAAGGAGCTCGGTGCTGTCGCCGGGTAGAAACAAGGTGCCTGGCTGGATAAAACATGGTGGAGGGCCGGATTCGGCCTGGGGGCCTTGTGTTTGCCACCTGTGCCTTATAGTGGTGGGATGAGTGTAGCGTCTCAAGGACTTTTCAGGAGAAGTGAACTGTCATCCCCAGAGCCTGCTCTTGGGTGGTAACGCCGTAATTAGCTCCGTGTAAGGGCCTGGTGCGCGGGGGCCCAGCGCACCACCATCTGCCGCGGCCACAGAGGGCAGCGTGGGTCCCGGCCTGAGCCCTGCGCTCACTGCCCGTGGGCTTCTAAAGCACCTTCTCCAGATGCCGCTGGAGTGGAAAGTGGTGTTCTGACCTTTCTTCCTCCTTCCGTTTTTCCTAAGGTTGACAAACGCTTGATGAAATTTTTATGTGGTTTAAAAAGCTTAGTTTATTAAAGTTTCATAAGAAGGTGGCAGCAAGTCAAGTAGTTGAAACCTCAGCCTATTTTAAAAGAGAAGCCAGAACTATTAGCAAAGGGAAAACTAAGTGTGAGTGTGAGGAAAGACTCACTCTGTCCCCAGAACCGTCATCAGAAGCCATCCTTTCTACAGACCGCGCCCCCAGGGAGAGCCGTGGCGCACAGCACAGCGTGCGTGACCCACACCATTCGCCAGGGGAAGTAGGGCCCAGGGCTCCGGCTTTTTCGTGTGCTGCTGAGGCTCTGTGCCATGCTCTCCCTGAAAAACTGTTGGAGCCCCCCCTACACACAGCTTTAGGCACAAGTAGCTCAGACGATGGCTGATGACCACCGAGTAAGTCAGTGCTGGTTACGGCACCCAAGGGGACACTTGTTTTCGTGTTTATATTGAAAGGTGCCTGAGGTTCTCCTGAGAAATGTAAATTGTTCCCGAGTTACATGGCTAATATTATACTTTTAGTCCCAGGGTAGTAAAGTTTGATTCCCAAAAAGAACAATAACATTTTAATTTTACTGTTGAAGAGTAGAGTAGATTAAAAATAATTCCACACTGTACTGGACTCCTGAGTTGAGAATGTCCTCTAATGAAAATTCCCTGTGAAAATGCATAGTTAAAACTTTGTCATGCTCCCTGCCAAAATGTGTATACGGTAATTTTAGAATTGGTAAATATCTCAAAGTTATTGAAACAAAATAGGCTTAGTTGCCCATTTTTGTCTTGGAAGGTAGCTAATTGGAGAACGCTCTTGCACGTGAGAGGGAGGAAGAGGAAGGCCGACACTTTGATCACACCGCTGGTCTTTGAAAGGTGACCGTCTGGGAGGCCCCTCCCGTGCTGGAGGCAGCCGTGTTCTGCGCCCTGTCAGGTGGCTCCCCTCGGAAAAGATTATCTAGTCAGCAGGAACAGACTTCTTTTGGCATTCATTGTTGGGTGGTAGACTGAATTTTATTGTGTGTATTAGGGGTTAATTCCAGTGGAACTGGAAAAGGAAAACAGGTGTTTGAGCTGGGAGTGTATTATTTTACCGCTTTTTTAATGCACTGCAAGTACCGTCTTTTTGTCTCATGTCCTGCTGCTACGGTCAATTTGCATAAATACATACTGTTTTCTGTATACAGAGAACACATGCCTCTTAAATGTTACACACGAAGAGCTAAAGATTTTATTTTCGAACACTGAATATGCTCTTGAGATCAGAGTGTTTCTGAGACACTCATTTCCATATTCTGGGGGTTCAGCTGAGCGCCTGGCGCGACATTCTTAGTGCTTAAGTGAATTAAAGGATGAACTTGTCTGCTGTTGGGAAAGCAGACAGGTGTCATCAGAATACTGTGTGGTGTAAGAGTTGTTGGGGGTGGGCAGAGCGATATCACTCCAGGCGAGTCAGGGCACTTTGTAGAGGGGGCGGTGACATTGGAGCTGAAGTTTAAAGGGCAAAGATGACTTCATCAGAGTGAGACTGGGAGGAACGTCCAGCAAAGGGGTCGCTCAGCTCCGAGCTGTGGAGAGATGAGAGGAGCAGCAGGAGAGCTGGCAGGCCATGACTCTGCGAACGGACCTCGGAAGATGAAGGGCTTGGATCGCACGCTGAAGAACTTAGCCTTTATTCTGTAAGAGTAGGGCACCACCAAAGGACCCTCGGAGTGACACAAGAGTTTGTTCGATGGGAGAGGCTGAGGGGGAAGGAGCTCTTAAAGAAGGAAATCCTGAAGAGCAGGGGATTCAAGCAAGGTGGTGTAAAAAGCTGGGTGGGGAGGGTTGCACAGGGGCACAGCCAGGGTTTACCCTGGAAAATGGAAAAGGCGGGGGTGCTTGTCGAGTCAGAGAGGAAGGCGGTCGTGTGGAGAGTGAGTGGAAGCGGGGACGGACTGGAAGCAGAGGGCATCGGGGAAGAGCGGCGCCCCCGGCACCTGCATCTCACCGCTGTCTAGAAGGAGGGGGCCCGCTGTATGCGGAAACAGACCCGCTCTGTTTCCGTGGGAGCGTTCCGATGACTTCAAAGAGGGACCCAAGAGGAGCTTCGTGGGAGTGACCTGCTTTCAGTGTTACGAGCCCTCTGGCTTTGAACACATTGTGCCTCTTAGATGAAGCAGCGTGACCTGTTTTAAATCATTTCCTACAGATCTGACACCTTTGACACTCTGTATTCCAATATCGAAGTATTCCCATTGGTATTATGGGTATCTTTACCCAAGTGAAATAAGACAGCCTACCCCTGGTGATCAGTATCCCTTTGCGTTTTGTAATATGGGAAGCCTTTAAGCATTTACAATGGAAAAGGAACTGAACCAGAAAGTCAGGAGACCTCAGGTTCTGGTCCCAGCACTTAAAAAAAACTTTATTGACTTTTTTTTTCTTTAGAGAGAGAGAAACATCAATTCATTCCACTTATCAGTGCACTCACTGGTTGATTCTTGCATGTACCCTGACTGGGAATTGAACCCACAACCTTGGCACATCAGGATGATGCTCTAACCAGCTGAGCTGTCCAACCAGGACCCTGGGCCTAGCCCTTTTACTAACTTGAGACAGGTCACCTCCGCTCTCTCTGGGTGTGGGTTTCCTCCTTTGTAAACTGACACATCTCTGTGGGTTTGTCCCATTCTAACATCCTGCATTTGGTGAGGTGGAAACCTGAGTAGTTTTCCTATCAAATGAATGGGGCACAGTCAGAAGTGCCAAAAAAGAATGAGTGGAAATGCTTTGGACATGAGGGTAGGATGTTTATACTTAGTGAGTCTCAGACTTGTGCAGAGGAGTCATGTAAGGGCTCTTCCCCCGCCCCCCATCACCTCTTTTTCCTCTTCCTGCCTCTTCTCTTGCTCCTGCCCCTCCTACTCCTGCTTTTTCCGAGGGACACACTTTTTAAAGCTACAGATTCCCAAGATACCTACCCCTCCGGTCTGATTCTGGAAGTCTGGGTAGGACCTGCTTCCCACCTTCCAGTCTGGGCAGGTGACTGAATCTGTGTCTCAGTCTCCTCTTCTATAAAATGGGCACAATGTAGCTTCTTTCTCTCAAAGTGATGGTGAGGTCACATGAGTCAGTACATGTGGAGGACTTAGAACAGTAACTAGCACATAGTAGGTACTGGACACATCTTAGTTACTATACATTGTCATCTTCGTTTCATATTATTAAGCACCATATAGATGTAAGACATTTGCCCGTGGACCACACCTTGAAAAACAGTGACTTAAAGGCATGATGGTCAGGTGAAGGTATGGAACCTCACTAAAAAATGTTCACAAATTGTGCTTTATCTTAGATATTTGAGAGTCAGTGGAACACTAACAGTATCACAGCCAAGCAGTGTGGGGGGGAGGGGCTGTGGCTTTTAGACAGATTCAAGTGAGAGACCAGAGTCACAGCAGAGATATATACCTGTCAGAGTGGTGGGAAATCTTGAGGGATTTAAAACTCAAGGGATGATCCAGAAGGTGGTAACACAGAAGCTAAGTCCAGAGACAAATATTAGAGTGAAGATAATTGGCATTAATAGCAAACACAGAGAAAAGGTGCTTTTCATTGTGCCACTTTCCAGACTTGGGAAGTTTGGAAGTGGAGGGGGTAGTACATCCCAGTGTTTGTGGGTGACCTCTAGTGTCGGGCTCTACCTGCATCCATGCTGGCTTGCTAAAGGCTGAGCACCTCCCCCCGCCAGCACCTGCCCTCCTCTTTCTCATATTCCCTGGCCTGCGTGATGCCACCTAGCTAGAATGCTGGGGCAGCCATCCGTGAGTCCCCTCTGTCCTCATGCCCCCACTTCAGTCAGTCAGTCAGTCACTAGGTTGTGTCAGTCTTCCATGATTTTGTCCACTCCTCTCCCCACTACGCTTACCTAACTCAGGTGCTCCTGTCTCGAGGAAGTACCAGCCCCTACCTGGTCTCACCGCCTCCAGTCTTTCCTGCAGTACATTCTTCTCAGGAAGCCAGATGGGAATTCTCCAAAATTCAGATCTCATTTTGGATCTCTTGTGTTTAAAACTCTTTGGTAGAATTCTGATCTGAACAAGAGGGTAGCAGTAGGTATTTGCTTCTTAATCTTCCCAAATGTCTTTTTTTAAAAAATGAGCTTCCAGCACAGCAAAAAAGAAAACCACAGACAGGATGTTCGTTGATACCAAGCAGCATGGCACACCCAGGGATGCCCGGGAAAGGAATGGCCAGGCCAGACTGCCGACAGCTGGGAGACCCGCACTGTGGCTCCAAGGAAGGAAGCCAGGGGAAGGAGAGGCGTAGTCCTGCTGGTCCTAAGAATCAGAACCCAGAAGACAAGAGAGCAGTCGCGCTGAGGGAAAGCCTGAGCAAATAGAGCCGAGGACAACAGGTGAAACAGAAGTGGTACCAGACTCTGAATTTGTGAACAAGTGAGAAAAAGGCCTGGGAAAGCCATTGAGGAGCGCTGGGCACAGAAGGCGGTGAGGCAGCTCAGTCTGAAAGCCAGCATCTTACCTAATGGACAAATATGTAGACATTTCAGCTTAAGTCAGGACAAAGCAGAGCTGCCTGTGTGCTGCTCTCCTGCCCGCTGTCCTGCTGGAGCTGGTGGCCCAAGCAGTTGGAGAAACCAGGAAGATGCATGGGACTCGGAAAAGTGTCTCTGTTTTCAGTTGACCTGAACGTCTATCTGAAAATCTCAAAAGAGTCTATTGAATAACTACTACACACAGGGAAGAGATTTAGTAAAGAACAGGATATAAAATTAACATGCAGAAATAATAAGATTTCATGGGAATAGAAGGCACCATTTACATACAGCTGGATCCTCTAGGTGTCAGCTTAACAAATACTGCAAAATCTGTGTGAGGAAACTGCAGAGCACTCTGGAAAGACCCAGGAATGCACTTAAATGGAAAAGAAACACCTTGTTCCAGTTGAATGTAAACATTCAATAGAACAAAGATGTCAGTTTTCCTTAAGTTTATTTATAATTTGATTCCAATAAAATTACCTTCACCTGTTTTGGGGGGTTGGGCAAGGTAATTGCACAACTCCTGTGGAAGAATAAGGAATTAAGAATAGCTAGAACAAAACCGGAAAAGGAGCAGTGACAGGTGCTGGCCACGCCACCATCTATGGTGCATACAAAGCCCCTATTTAGAAGTGTTAAAAGTTGGCCCATGAGTAAGCAGAGCAACAGAACAAAATGCAAAGCCCCAGCACAAGCACAGCTGCGTGCGGGGACGTAGTGCAGTGTGCAATGGAAAGCATCATCTCACGTCCGCGGGAAGATGGACGCTTTAATAAGTGGTCGTGGGACTGAGAAGGACAGCATCCCATCCCTCATGTTGCACGCCAGGAGAAATTTCCAATGAATTAGAGGTCTAACTAGAAACAATAAAACTAAAAATATTAGAACAAAAGAGGGGCTACATTTGCCTTTATGATGGGAAATTTGGAAAGCTTTGAATTATGACTCAGAATTCAGTAGAATGAGAAAAGTGACTGTTTTTAAAGAAAAATCAAAGAGAATTGAATGACCAACCTGAAAAAAGATATTGTCACATATTACAAAGGGCTAGAGTCCCTGAATGAAAGTAATTCACTTAAAAAATGGAAACGGTGCTTAAAATGTTGAAAAGGAGAAAAGATGGCCAACTGCACTCAAGTTAAATGTGACTTAAAACCATACTGGAGATACCACTTCTTGCTAATCAGCTCATAAAAAAAGAGAAAAAGAAACAACCCCCCCCCCAAAGTTTTGACGAAATACTCTTGACAAGGTGGCAGGGAGACGGGCATTCTTGCACCTTGACGATGGGCACGCGGAATGGCACAGTTCTCGTGGTGGGAACCAGCAAAACTGTACAGACTCCGAGCTTTGTCTTTGTGACCCCACCTGCAGGACGTGGCCTAGTGACAAACCTACAAAAGTGGAAATGACAGCTATACAGCTCTGCCCACCATGGCACCGTCTGTGATGACAAAGGCCTTGCACTGCCTGAGTGTCCGTCAGCTGCTCAGCCCGTCTACTGGAATAAACTAGCAGTCTACACAGTGAGCAGACCTGTACAGGGGGTTCATGAGGCGTCCACGCACTGCTGTGGAGGGACCCCTGGGTGCAGGACCCCATTAGCACACTAGTTTATAGTAAGAAGGTATGGAACTGAAAATACATTCCTGTATGTGGACATACATATCACATATCTACATACATGCACACATATGTGTATATGCTTTTAATTTCAGAAGGAAACAATGTAAGGGTAAAGCAAAAATCAACATAAAGAGCTACTATGCTTTTCTGGCCAGAGGTGTGGTTAGTTGGAGTCTCACTCCATACCCCGAAAGGGTGCGGGCTAGGTCCCTGCTCAGGCACGCACGGAGGGCAGCCAGGGATGTTTCTCTCCCTTCTCTCTCCCTCCCTTCCCCCTCTAAAATCAAAAATAAAAATAAAGTTAAAGTCAGCAAAAGCATATCCCCAGATGAGGATTAAAATTTTTTCTTCTGAAGAGTTACTACTTCGAAGGAAAGAGAACCAGGGGGAGGCGGCGAGTGAGACCCCTCGTACCTGGTTTTCTAGTGCGGCCTTGCAGCCATGCGTAAGGGTTTCAGATAACTGTGCTGAGGAGAAATAATTAAAAGTGGAAATAAATGGAAACAAATTAACTTAGATATATTTCAAGATGCTGGCATAAACACATGGAGAAAGGAATTGTTCTAGGGAAACTTTTTTGATAATACATTTCTGTTTAGAGATATTTTAAAGATATTAAAAACTCTGAGCACATTTAATAGTCTTATTAGCAGTATTGATTGTTTGAAACTCTTGTATGAATATTGTAGGATAGGCAAATAAGTGATTACGTTAATGATACTAGATTTTCAGAGTAAGAGAAAAAAATATTAAAATAAAAGAAATTAAGTAATAATCCTATAATAATTTTGAATTGGAAATGTCAGTATACACTTCTGGTTTATTTTCCTTTTTCTAAAAAGCACAGCACTCCTCTGCCCCTGGTAGGGGCATCCGTGACCAGTACCTCTATTTATATATATAAGAACTCCAGCTAATAAATGGAGAACAACAGAATTAGAAAAGTACCATTTTACATCCTCAGTAAAATAATGAATCTCTACCCCAGCCTATTTCACCTTGAGGGTTATCTTTAAAGGCCACTTCCCACTCAAAGGAACCAGGGATCCTTGGAGGTTTAGGGCCACAAATATGTAAGGTGACTGGGGTTTCGGAAAGCAAGGGCGTGGCTGAAGGCCACTGCACTGGCACCTCCAGGGCCCGTGCTTCGTCTGCAAGGCGCTCACCGTACCCACGGTACAGAGCACCGAGGAATAAATGCTGCTTGAAGCTGGAGGTTGTTAGAGAGCCCACTTGCTATTCTAAAAGTCAACTTTTTCAAAAAGATTCACCCTGGGTTTTTTTTTCTGTACCAATTATATTGCGTAGTAACCAGCTGGTGGGTGAGGGAAAGTTCTTTTTAGAAGACTTTCAGCTAATAAATGAATTACAGACTTATAAATCCCCCATTCTGTGACCCTCAGTGGAAGGACGAGGTCAGGCGGTGACCATTGATGGGCACTAAAATCAGCTGAAGGACTGGCTGATGGAGCTTTGAATGGGGGTGGGTCAGACTGACAGAGCCCACACCTCCGGTCACGCCTGGTGTCAGTTTGTTGTCACGGCAGGTTGGCCAGCCGGGCGCGTCCTTAAGTGGCTGCGTGAGGAGGAGCACAGCACCACCTAGGAGCCGCTCTCGTCAAAGCAGCTGAGCCTGGATCGGGCAGCAATTTTCTAAGAGAGGGACGAGTTAAATGACACAAGGAACAGCCAACCAAATTTAGAATGTGGGACACAGGACCCAGTTTTGTCTTTTAAAAATGGCAGTAAAAGAATTGTATGGTGGAGACTTCTGCTTATGGCCAGGGCGGGTAAATGGACTTGGTTTACCCTCCGGCCGGAAAGAGTTGGAAAGGCAAAACATACAGCGAGACAGTGTTTCACGACGCCAGGCGACAGCAACAAAGGAAGGCGATTCCCGAAAAATGGGAAACAGACAAGCCCCAGAATTACTTAATGTTTTGCTGGAGTCCACGCGCACGGAGGGGAAACCAAGGCAGAGCCCAGAGAACCGCCTTGTTCCAGAAAACAGTGAGGAGTGTTACCGACTGGACCAGTGCCGGGGGCGACAAGATACTGTTACCGAACGGACCCCCTGCTCCCGGGGCCCCCCTGTACTAGGTTCGCCTTGCCACGCCAGGGAATTATAGCTCTCAATGCCAGAGACTGGAGAAAAGGAAAGGAACTGTTTATTTAAAAGTTATACAGACTTAAGAGTAATGACTTAATGTCTTCGTTACAATCCCAAAGTCCCTTAAAACACCCACAAATACACAGTCCTTCCTTTCCCCTTTGCCCGGTCAGGGGCACCGTATCTCAGGAAACGAAATAGACGTCCTCGGCTCTGGTAGCCCCTGGTTCTTCCCAATAATCCGTGCTCGGCTGGCAGGCCCCCCGCGGTTCCCAGCACCATCAGCTGTGTCAACGCTGCCACAATCTCCAGTTCTTAATCCAAACCCACGTGGCTCCTTCTCATGGCCCATCAGCAAGAGTCCTTTCTCCCCTTTCCTTCCCACAGCGTCCCTCCTGCATTCTTCCAAACTGCTGAGAGAGAGCTCTGCATGGCTGCTACATCTTGCTTTCCAGCTTCCTAAGCTGCGTGGCAAAGGGAGCCCCAAAGCCACGTGGTTCCGCCCTGCGTGGCTGCTGTGCCTGGGTTTAAATCCTGGCGCCAATCTTCCCCTGCAGCCCCATTTCCGACTCCTCCCACAATTGGCTACACCTGTCAGCACTCCCATATTTTTCCAGCTTTTCTGGGCTGCCACAGTAAGTCTGGGCAGGCGTGGCCCCGTGGCATGTAGCCAGTCATCTCCAAGCTCTTATGCAGGCTCTGTAACCAGGGGGAGCTGCCTCCCAGTTACATCCTGGGTTGAAGTCACTCCCATCCCCCCAGCTCAAAGCAAGGCCACAGCTATTTAACATATCTATGAAACCAGTTAAAGGTTATAGATGTTCAATGACGGTGCCAGAGGTGAGCTGCAAAACTGCTGCTGTGCAGGACAGCTCTCAATGGCTCTGCTCCTTGTGTCCAGTCCCCCAGTTCAGACCTGTGGGGGTGAGGACATCCCATATTTTCATATTTCCTGGACACCCTGAGTTCTGGACCCCATCACAAATCCCTGTTTGGGGGCGGGGGGGAGGGATGCTGTCTGCACCATTACAAGAGTCCAGGGAGAACAAGGTGGCTAGTGTTCACCGAAGAGTTACCGGAGAGAAGAGAAAGGTACAAAGAAGACAGCCCTGCAGTCTGTAGAGGGTCCCACCACCCCCAGCACCCAGCAGTGTTGATCAGCCTGTGTGTGAGGAGACTCCTTGAGGCTGCGACAGAAACACCCACGAGGACTCAGGAGTAGCGCCCACCAATCAGTGCCTGCTCCCGGGTGCATGGCCTTGCCATCCATAGGGCAGAGTGCTCACAACGGGGCTCCCAGGGCCAAAAACCAGGGTGTTGTCAGGGCTGTGTTCCCTTCTCTGGGCCCTGGGCAAGAATCTGTTTCCTGGCCCTTTCCAGCTTCTGAAAGCCACCTTGGGTCCACTCCTTGGGTCATGGCCGTCTTTCTCCATCTTCAAGGCCAGCAGTGCCAGGCTGAGTGCTCACACTGTGTGTCTCTGATTCCCATTTCCTATTCTCTTTTCCACTTTCAAGGACCCTTGTGATGACACCGGTCCCAGCCGGATCACCGAGTCCAATCTCCCTGTTCTAAAGTCAGCTGTTCGGCAGCCTTATTTCCCTCCTGCCTTGTAACAGAACACATGCATAGGTTCCTGGGATTAGGATCGGGACATCTTTGGGGAACTCATTACTCTGTCTACCACACACATACTCAAATAACTAAGCAGAGACATCAAAGGTACTTGTGAAGCCCTTACCACTGTGGCTTAGTTAACTGGGCATTGCCTGCCAAGCAAAAGGTTGTAGGTTCAAGTCCCAGTCCGGGCACATGTCTGGGTTGCCGGTTCAATCCCTTGTTGATGCACGTACAAGAGGCAGCTGATTGATGTTTCTCTCTCAGATCGATGTTTTTCTCTCTCTCCCTCCCTTCTACTCTCTCTGAAAATAAATAAAACCTTTATTAAAAAGATCCAATCAAAATTCTAAAGATAAAAACTAGAATGTCTGAAAGGAAAAATAGACTGATATTAGTGGCAGACTAGACATTGCAGAAGAAGTGGTCGGTGCCCATGAGGCCACAGCAGCAGAGACCACCAGAAATGAGGTGCTGGAAGAATCACCCCCAGAAGTGAGCAGACCAGTAGGAAGGTCTGGGACAACTTCAGGCAGCCCGATATCCATGTAATGGGCATCCCAAAAGAAAGCGGGGAGGGGTGTGTGTCAGACAGAAACAGGAGTAAACCTGAGGACAGCAGCAGCTGTCTCCCTGAGAGCCATACAAGGGAGAGACGTGAGGCCACGTCTTTAATTTCACTTGCACTGCAAATATCTTTCAAATTTGAAGGTGAAATTCACCTGTAACCCTGAAAGGTTGAATCTCCAGAGACCTGCCCTGTGAGAAGTGTTGGAGGAGGTGCCGCAGGCAGGGTGTCAGTGGGACGTGGAAGCACACGGAGGAAGGAGGGGCACGGGAAGTGTGTTTAGCATGTGGGTGCCTGATATTTTTCTTATTTACATTTCTTTAAAAGACAAGTATTATAAATAACATAACTGATAAGAGATAAATACCAGGATATATAAAGAACTGTAATTCAACAAGCACTCGCTGTGTTTTCTTTGTCTGTGGGGGGTATTTGGTTCGTTTTCTCCCCCACAGAACCTAGGGTGTGACCAAACCTGTCGCTCCTCTCATCTGTGTGCCCGCATCCGCACCTGTGGGTGGGCGGGGCAGCCACTTCTGCTTCAGTCTCGGCCCTAGCTCCTGGGGCCTCCTGAGCTCATCGCCCGGGACTGGAAGCTTCTCTTCCCTTTTTTCCCCCGTGGTCCTTCCCTGCTCAGACCCAGCTCAGGGCGTTTGGCCTTGTTGGGCATTTCTGAAATCCTCGGGGCTGGGAAGCCCTAGCTTCTCTGTCTCCCCTCGGCCCATCAGCCGATTCCGGATTTCATGTGCTGTCCTGTGGACTCTCCGGGGAACGGGCGCCTGAGGGATCTGCTCCCGGTTTCACTGGCTGTTTCTCGGAGGCACTCGCTGAGGTTCTGTTCAGCGAGTTGTTGCTCTGGGGACAGGGAGCTATACTGCCTGGTGCTTTCTGGACCCCTTGGCTCTCCGGGCTGTCAGAACATAACTGTTTTTCTCTGCCCGCCC